>JAODUK010017072.1:0-26827 GCA_027564635.1 Typhlichthys eigenmanni | reverse complement strand
TATATTCTGTTAATTAGGTTATTTTAACATCTATTTTGAAGGATGTTATTTTTGTGGTCTCCATTGAAGTCATTCGGATTGCACTTTATAATAAGATGTGCAAATATAATTACATGAACTAATTAATGATGATGATTAACTGCTGCTGTCACATTTATTATGGTTTACAAATGACTAAATACAGGAGGATGTCTTTATCAAACCATGTAGACCTACTTAATTAGGCCTACTCCAAAATTGCTTTGTGCTGACACTGGCGTTAATAACATTGCTAACTCCTGCAAAACATAGGCCTACTCCTTCACAAAACAAAACAGAAAGGTCAGTGATGATAGCGTTTTGCTATTTAAGGAGATTGCAATTGCACGAGCATTTCTTGCCCGAGGATTATTATACTTTTCCCCACTACCCCGCCCTCTCCCCCTCGGTTTAAAAGTTTCGATGTCATTACGCGTAATTATTCTCACACCTCCGTAGCGGTGCTCGTCGCCATGGGCATGTGGAGACTTATCTGTCCGTCTGAATGCAGGTGTTAATGGGCGATACCTGGGGACCGATAGCCACTGTCGCCCCAGCACTAGACAGTAGCTGACTGCTGGCTACTGTGCACCCCCCACCACCCTGCGTCAGCTCCTACTCATCTTCAGCCCCCTTTCAACCGGGTTACATTTACATTGGTGACAAATTAGCCAGGGCTTTCTACATCACAATGTGCGTCGCGGCGGGATGGTAACGGCCCGCTGGAATAAAGAACGTTTGTGAGCGCCAAATCTGGCGCGTCACGACTAATATGTCAAAACTGCAAGAAACGGAGAAATTTTGACACCTCTCGGCAAATGTTGGGTGGTCACTCGGCCTGAATAAAAATAAAATTAAAGTGGTACCAAGAGAGTTAAAAGGCCACATAGAATAAATAATAAATAAATAGCCTATAGGGGCCTACTACATATATAGATAAATACATACAGCCATATATGCATATATGCCTATATATACATAAATTATAGCCTATAATGAAAAGGTTTTAAAAGATAAATTATGGAGTGAATGAACTGATGACTATAGTATGTTTCCTTACATAGAATTTGTATTTGTGTCAGTGTTACATTGACATTTAAATCTTAATTGATACTTGTGATGAGAAGACACTTTAGGTCACTGACAATGCATGCCGAATTCTCTTTGTCAGAGACACTTTAAATGATTAGAAAACGTAATCTGTGTTTACGTTGGCCTATAATGTTTTCAGTGATGCCCCACTGACACCGAAGAGGGCCATATTGAGTCACACAATTTATCTCATGTTTAAAGAGGCTCTCTGACCACGAGGCTGTTATTGTGCCATCTCGTTCACACCAGCCGATCCAAATGTTATGGAAATCAACGCAACGCAGAAGAAGGTGAAGGAGAGGGAGAAGGAGAAGAAGGAAACCCCTGGCTTGATGGAAAGGAGGGGAAATGTGAATGAACAGAAATGAAGTGTGATGAAATCAAGAAGTGAGGGACGAGAGAAAAGAGATAGATTAGAGCAGGACGGGGGTGAAAGAAAAGGGTGAATGAGGCTCGGGGACGATGGGGTGAAAGAGTGGCACGGAGTGAAGGAATAGGGCGATGGAGAGGGATGGAGGGAGGGAGGGTCGAGTTGAGCAGAAGAAAAGAGATGGGGGTCGTGTCGAGAGAGAGAGAGAGAGAGAGAGAGAGAGGGGCTGGATGAAGGGATTGATGATCGAAGGAAGGAGAGGAGGTGTGTGTGTGTGTGTGTCTCGGTCTTCGGTGACAGCCCTCATTGAATGGGCCTCTATTCTCCACTCTCTTCTCATGCAAAACAGTCCCTTCACTGTCCCAGCCATCCGTCACAGGCCAGAAAGACCTTGGCAGGCCCTTTACGAGCCTCCCACTCGCATAATCCCCCCGGCCCACAATCGAGCACCCAACAGGGGGGAGCGAGAGAGAGAGAGTGGTGGGAGGGGGGGGGGATGTGGTGGTGTTTTGGGGTGGTGTGGGGGGGAAGGGTAGTGAAAGTGCCCCCGGGGAGCAGCAGGCCACCTAGGCTGAGGGCCCCCGCTATTATAATAATAATAATCTAGAGACATAACATGTTATGAGGCTGGATGGACGTCATATTGGAGGGTTACGGAGGGTTAAACCTGCCTGGGTTTGATGGGGAAGTGTGTGTGTGTGTGTGTGTGTGTGTGGAGGGGGAAGGGGGGGCAGCGCAGCAAGAACAGTTCAGAGGGTTGAGAGTACAGTTTGGAGACAGATGGAGGAGGGGTCATTGTGTGACCTTTGGATGTTCACATCTGCATATGCATCAAGTATCTGTATATGCGTACCTACGAATATGTGCGCATAAAGCTGTGTGTGTGTGAGAGAGAGAGAGAGAGAGAGAGAGAGGGTAATGAATGTTAAGGAATGTTTAACAAAGAAGCTTTGAAGATTCAAAGTATCATTGCTGGGCCCAAAATATGTCCTTTTGGTTATGTTAATTTCGCAGACCAAACTGACCAATCTTTCTTTTAAATGATGCTACTACAGTTAGTTTTATGTTGGCAGCCTGTTGATTTGCATCATCTCAAACATCCCACAACACACATTTGAATAAGTTTACAGTACATTTAATTCATGTATGTGAAATAATTTAATGAAAACACTATCAGTTAAAATGACTACAGGGCTAATTTGCATCATAGTATCAATGGCAATCATGTACATTGTACATGTAAGTGCAGGAACTCAGTATTTATAAAAGCATCAGAACTAGCAACCCTAAGGCAAACTAACAACATCCTATTACACACACAGATAGGCTACTATTTCTGGATGTTTCCAAATGTGAAGCAATGTGTTTCTTCTGCATTATAAGCGAGGACACTTGTTAACTGTTATGCCGGAGGGTTCTATAGCTCAAAACAGCCTCTAGTGGATATAAATTGTACTACTTCAAATGATTTTTAGGCTAACCTACTTTTCCGGTTAACCCAAATCAATAAATCGTGTGAAATTCCTTCAATAAATTAGTGATTTACTTTTACATAAAGTATGAAGTTGAATTTTATAACTTCATATGAAACATACCACTTTGACAAGTATGTTTTGAAAATTGCTTCGACAGGGCCCGTGTTCACTACAATGTTGCACATCTAACGTGTGGATCAATATTTCAGGTTTGATCACATTATAGCTATTAACGGTCTATTAAATAATTGTATATAGTTTATTGAATTAATGGCTCAGCTTGTTGGCCAATATGCTTACAATGAAAACATTTCCGGATACTTTTAGAGTCTATGGTAACCACAAGGCTGTTATAAGTGATGTAATGTGACGTTGAGACATGGGTTAGACTCCCGCGTTAAGATCAAACTACTTGATCATCCAGACTCGCCCCCCAAAGGATTGCATCTTCAGCAGTATCCGTAAAAATGTTACTACCCCAAGATTCTGGTCACCACTTATGACGTTACGGTTTTGCCTCAAGAAAAAGTGCACCCCACTGGGATGGACCGGTGCCATCTGCTGGACAATTTGTAAATTGTGGACATGGCACGATTTCAGACAACACTGACGCTTATACATTTTGTGTTAAGTTCATGCAACAACGTAGAGGCAATTTTTTTTCCACTTGTTGAAAGGACAAATACCTTTATTTTTAAGACCATTAAAATAAATACTATTCAGAACCCAATGTAAAAAATTGATACATGGCTTCCGTTTCAAAAAGTTAACAATTCATCACATTTTAATAAATTCAATTTAAAAAAATAGCACTGACCATAAACCCCAAAACAATCCCACCCTTTTACCTACCAGCTCCCCTCCCAAGACAGGCATTTCTTAAGGAAAACAACAAAACAATAACACAATGTATAATCTTTATATACTCCGTCTGCAGTTTGGTCCTTTAATGTAAAGACCCCCCCCCCCCCAAACATTTGGTGAGGTAGGTTACAAGTGTGACACCACCTTATCAAAAAAAAAAATATATATATATCTGAAATAAAATTCTGCAAGTTCTTGGGGAGGAGAAAATAAAGTATTTAAAGAGCTACTAATGAAAATCCAACATGTTAAAGAGGCAAATTATCACCAAACTCACCCTTGTTTTGCTTCCAACATCTTCACACCGTAAGCAAATTCCAAACAAATAATACTACCTCACAGACTTTGACTATACAAGTTAAGCAGTTATTAACAAGAATCGCACAGCAGAAAGAGCAGAAGGGGGAAAGGACTCATGATCAAATTTTACTATACACTGTTTATTGGAGATGCCCTGTAAGCCCCAAATCCCTCAATATATCGCACATCTCCCCTCAAAATATTTAAAAGGTGGTCAAGTTACTGCAAGTACTATTCTAGTCAGAGTGAACACTAAGCTCAAATTTTGCTCATAAAATTCAAGACTGAAACAGTCTCAAAACCAATCTGAACATCTTCATTTATCAAGGTTAAACCAATCAGTTTACGTGCCGTTAAAGCAGACATGTTCCAGCCTCTAAACAGTTGTGTTGTAAATCTGCATGCAAGCTCACCATCAACAGCATCAGCATCAAAATACAGTGCCAAAAACTGGATGCTTTCAGGGGTAAAGGCAAGACTAAAATACTGAGGCCTGGAGTAGCAGTATTGGGACCATCGCAGGCAGACTGCAACAGTTCATCCATACCCCTTAATGATGGCCAAAACTAAATTAGAGAAGCCAAGCAATTAGCACAAGGTTAGGATATGACAGGTTTCATTTTAGGAGGGGGACAAAAGTCAATGAGAAGTTTGAGAATTTTTGGGTTCAGAATTGCTCAGCGGGTACACTTGAGGGTCAATTCTGTAAGAGGAAAACTGGGAGGTAGGGGGATGGACATGGGACAGGGTGGGCAGAATCTTCTAGATAAGGTCGGCCACATTCATTGGCATTTCCTCAACGGTAGTGTTGTAGAAGGTTTCAATGTCCCTCAGCGTTCGCTTGTCATCCTCCGTCACCATGTTGATGGCAACACCCTTCCTGCCAAACCGACCGCCACGGCCAATCCTGACAGGGGAAGCAGACTGCAGTTTAGCCACAAGAGTTTAAGACTCTGCACACATGGTAGGAACAAGACAGGGGGCGCTATATATACCTGTGGATGTAGTTCTCCCTGTTGGTGGGGAGGTCATAATTGATGACCAGGGAGACTTGCTGGACATCAATGCCTCTTGCCTGAGAAGATTAATTTGAAGTATGAAACACTATCCAGGCAATTTTCCATATTTGTTCATCTGAAGCATTTATAGTTAAACATTGTTGTGGCACACCTCTACATTAGCCGGGGTTGTCTTCCAGACAACGCCACGGTCATGCCGACTTAATGTTTAATCACCAATTCTACCATGGAGTCTTAATCTAGAGCAGTGATGTCTACATGTTGTAGTGTAGTCTAGCTGTTAAGTTGTGAGTAGGGACTGGTAGGCCCAGTCACTGTGGAGAGCAGACTCTTCTCTACCAAGAACTATCAATCTTTCACAACACAACAGCTGTAAGGAGAGGGATCTTGGGATGGGAGCTATATTTCAAGAGACTCATTCATAGACATGCTTCACCACCATGTTGGCAAACATGGCCAAGCTACAGAGCCAGTACAGGACAGCAACGTACCAGGAGGTCAGTGGTGATGAGCACTCGGCTGGAGCCAGAACGGAACTCCCTCATGATCAGGTCCCTCTCCTTCTGGTCCATGTCACCGTGCTGAAAGACAAGGGAAAATGAGAACGCCTATGAAGCCTGGAGCCACGGAAGGCCCAGACTGGGCCAAAAAGTCAGAGATTAACAGTTAACACGTTCTGTGTCCATAGCATGAAACAGCCTTGTTTCTCATCGAGTTGAGCTGGCTGGGATGAATACGGACTGGTTCACTCTTCCCCCGCAAGATATAGGATCCAGTGTCATTTAAGGACACTGCCTTACCCAGAGCAGGGGACACAATTTGCACTTTGGAGTAATGCAGGGCTGCCCACAATGCATCACAATAGTTTTAAAATGTTTTTTTAGTAATGTTAAAAGTGTGGCAAGTGAAAACCCACCACTGCTAAGTGACAGCAAATTGTGTTTTATTCTGCTCTGATTAAATAGTGAGCCAATGGATGCACCCTGATCAGTAAACGACAAATGCGTAACGAAATGTGTTGAAAGGTTATGTCAATGAAAAACACTTTTCCAGCCCTACCTAGTTCCACATCTTTAAATGCAGAGTCCAATGTCCAAACATAAGATGGCTATAGAATTGTCAATTTTCCCCACAAGGGGGAGACAAAGAGAAGAGCAATCTTACCAGGGCAGAGACTGTGAAGTCCCTGGCATGCATCTTCTCTGTGAGCCAGTCTACCTTCCTCCTGGTGTTGATGAAGATGACAGCCTGTGTGATGGTCAGGGTCTCATACAGGTCACACAAGGTGTCCAGCTTCCACTCCTGAAAGAACCAAGCCTCATGACTGAGAACCCGGAGCAAAACCGAAACAGCAGCTGATACAAGGCAAGTGGTGGGGCCGACGCCAGGGTACGAGGGCCGGTCTGTTGAACAAGACGGCCCCTCACCTCCTTCTCCACGTTGATGTAGAACTGGCGGATACCCTCCAGGGTCAGCTCCTCCTTCTTGACCAGGATGCGGACAGGCTCACGCATGAACTTCTTTGTCACCTCCAAGACGTCGGCCGGCATGGTGGCCGACAGGAGCACAACCTGAGGAAACCATGAGGTGAGATGGTCTGATGCATAGCCAGTGTTTTATAGAACTACAAATCAGAACAAATTCCCATACATTATACAAGGCCACAGATTCAGTGTAGTCTAGCTGATAAGTTGTGAGTAGGGACTGGTAAGCCCAGTCACTGTGGAGAGCAGACAATTCTCTACCAAGAACTTTCAATCCTTCACAACACAACAGCTGTAAGGAGAGGGATCTTGGGATGAGCACTAAGTTGAGGAAACTACAAAGCATGGTCATTTCTAAAGCAGGTTTAAGAGTTTTGAGTCAGCGGTGTGTACAAGACAGGTAAGCGCTTTTACCCAGAATATTTCTCCCTCTGTCACGTCACCAAAGTAAACACTAATCACTTGCCTGCGTGTTGCTTCCCAGTTTCTGAAAAATCTCGTAGATCTGGTCCTTAAACCCTCGGCTCAACATTTCATCAGCCTCGTCCAGCACAAACATCTTTATGTACTTCGAGGCTATGAGGGAGAGGAACCAAGTTGGCATTAATTTGCTGGTAGTAGTAAATACCCTGCTACTAAATTACTACAACCACATCAGCCGTGTCTCCAGTAGTTTAGTACTAATGCTGTATTCAGCCAGTGAGGAATCTGATCATTGCCCTGGAGCCCAGGTGTTCTGGACACTCCAGCCAGCAAAACACTGACCAGGGCCACAGGACACCCAGGGACACCCAAGGTCAGTTGACACGCATGGATTTCATCATTATACAGCTTTCATCCATCAACTATTGATTTCTATGTAGTGTGTGGCTAAAGTAGTGAGAAACCCAAGCAGCTCTCACACCAAGAGCTTAATACAGACATGGCAGTATGCCAGTCTGAGGGCACTGCCCATTGTTTAAGCGGAGCAATCAGAAGGCTGCTTGTGCACCAACAGGGTTATCGCTGCCAGCTGCTAAACAACCTTAACACACCAAGGCTACTGGCAGGAAAATGCTTAGTGATCTGAACCACTTACAGAGGTACTTGCGGTTAAGCATGTCAAAGACACGGCCAGGGGTTCCCACCACTATGTGAGGGGCCTCTGCCTGGAGTTTCTGAACCTCATTGCGCACATTTGTGCCCCCAATACAGGCATGGCAGCCGGCACCCATGTAGTCTCCCAGGGCCAGGATCACCTTCTGGATCTGACAGGAGAACGGGGACAAGAAAGTTAGACGCCACTTGTTTAATAGCAATACAACATAAATAGGCCAATACGTCAGTAGCATTTAAAATGCAAAAAGACTGAGACGTGGACATTCTCAGGTTGCTGTGTTACCTGCTGAGCCAGCTCCCTAGTGGGAGCCAGAACCAGAGCCTGGGTGCATTTGGTCTCCACATCAATCTGCTGCAGGATGGAGATGGCAAAGGTGGCAGTCTTTCCAGTTCCAGACTGGGCCTGGGCAATCACATCATAACCTTGGGAAACACAGACAGGTCTTTACTTATGAAATAAAAAAATAAGAACCTAGCAACAGGGCACCCTTTGGTGTGTCATTTGTGTCCATAGCATGAAACAGCCTTGTTTCTCATCGAGTTGAGCTGGCTGGGATGAATACGGACTGGTTCACTCTTCCCCCGCAAGATATAGGATCGAGTGTCATTTAAGGACACCGCCTTACCCAGAGCAGGGAAAACTGAGTAAATCGCAAGCATTTCCATGGAAAGAAAAACATTTTTCATCAAAATATCAGTTAGTGTCCTATGACTTCTCAGGTTAAGTACAATCCACTTACCCTTGATACAAGGCATAATAGCTCTCTGCTGGATAGCAGAGGGCTTCTCAAAACCATATGCATAGATTCCTCTGAGTAGAGTCTCACGCAGGCTCATCTCATCAAAACTATCCACGATCTGGTTCCAGTTGCTCTGAAAATGGGTGTAGAAAAGTTATAATTACACAAAAACCAACAACTAAAGATTTAATGAAACAAAGAATTTGATGGCTTTAACAACTTAAACGGTTGAAGCACTCACCTCGATGATGCCATCAGGCTCCATGCCCTCAGGGCCATTATCTCTGGGACTGAAACACAATTTGTCATTAATACATCACTTGAGGAGTCTTTAACAATGACAATTGTGGCTTTGTTTCCATTACCCCTGTGCCACACTTCTGCTAGGTACATAAAGTTACTAGCTATAAAGAACCGTGTGAATTTACTTTGGAAATGTTTACCACGTTTGGCATGGTACTGGTCGTTGTTTGTGCATTTAAATTATTTGTGGTGTAGGTCCCACGCCTCTTCACTAGAGGGAGAATCATCTGTCGGCTTTTGGTGAATCCGCCATTTTTTAATACAAGCCCTCCAAGATGGTAGTTGTGCTAGAACGGCAGACGCCATTAGACTTGGAACCCGGCAAAACTGACGTACGCATGGTTTAATACAAGACTACGAGAAACGCCTTTTATTAAACCATTAATTAAGTTTAAAGGTACGGTCCTGGAATATAGGTACAAAACGAGCGCCATATGAAGGACAACATCGAAAGCTATCGTCACTAGCCCAGGCCACTGTGTACCGTAGGCCTGGATCGTCCCGAGGCCCTTCACACAGTTAGCATGCGTAGTCAGCTAAATATTTTGCTTACATAGATAGCTTCGTATTCGTGCCATATAAATGTCTCTCCTTTCAGCCACCGATTTGACTACTGGTAAAGCAGGGAGAGCATGGTACGCTTCTAGCGGGTCTTAGCGGCCTTGTCTACCGGCATTGTCCTAGCCGGTGGCTAACTGCATAGCTACCATGTGCGCTAGTTCGTTTAAACAATCCTTTAAATATATAGCGAAGAAAAACACGGAGACGACATTGCCACCGAAAGTTAACTCGGTGATTTTACATATACGGTCGCCAGTCAAGTATACATATGCACAACTACATATAAAACCATACATAATAAACCGGGAAGGCCCGGTCCAGTTGTTCACGTGCTCCATCGTTTAATGGTGGAGTCGCATTTAACAACAGAAATGATCGGGAACTTTAGTAAAGCTAACGGCGGACACTCGCCGTTAATGCAACCGCTGTTAAACCCGACGTTTGATCTGGGAGTGAACAGAAACTGTGTATATATATATATTTCACATGTACGGTGTATGTAATCAAGGCGGGGTCGACAGAGACAGTGAAAGGCTAACGGAAAAAAGAGTCAAACCCCGAGGAAAAACTCGGTCGTCAATGTTAAAAAAACAAGATTGTTAACGTCGTAAAATAGCAAAGAGAGAACACAAAAGATCCCTGTCACATCAACTGAACAAAACTGTAAAAACAATAATTGCACGCTTTAAAGTAAAAGTAATGCTCCCTTACCTATCTTCATATTCAGCCGACATTATTACAAAGGAAGAGAATGTGGCAGAAACGTGTTATATACGTCGACGCGAAGGACAAAAATCTCTTCTCATTGCACAAGAATTCCGCCATTCACTATTGGCTCCACACATTATGGGGTGTGATTGGCTTGCTTACATGTCAATAACAAATGGGCACAGCCCTACGTGTGGATTTATGTCGTAACAATTCAGGAGGGGCGGGAATGGTGATGCTCACTATCACTTGTGGTGAAAGGAAAGCTCCGCTCGCCCGAGCTACCCTGAGTTCCGAAATTTAGGCGTGTTTTACAATAAGGCGGTGCATTGTACAGTTTCAGCCATTGAGTAATATTGTTCTTTGGAAATAAGATGACAAATGTAAACGCCTACCTACTTCACGGTAGTATTACTTTCTGACTGAATGCATTTTTTTTATTTTCACCAATAAATTATGCTGTAAACTTAAGATAATGGGTAGCAAGACTGAATCAATCTCATCAGCTCACTGTTAACAATTTCAGATGCATTTAAAATGTTCAGACCATAGAATTATATACACTAATGTTCAGACAGACTACAGAACATTGATATCTAGAGAAGTATTATGTTATTCGCACAGACTATTGATACTTTCTTTCATTATAACTGATCTGCTGTACAATACCACACGTGACAAAAATGCTTTAAAAAAAAGATTTTTTTTTTTGCCATGTATGTTTATTCTTAGCAACCATGTGTTGTAGAAGATATATAAAACAGTCAATTATGTTCCATCAACTCTCAAGCTTTCAAAAAAAAAAAAAAGAAAAATAACTACTGTGTCTTTAGTCACAAAAAGGAGTAGAGGGTAACAGACTGAACATATTGTATTCTGTAGCAGTCTTTACCAAATATGTCTCAAACCATAAAAATAAAAGCATAACCCACAGTTGGAGGATCCTTCGTATTTTACTCCAAAACAATATTAAACAAATGTCCTGCCCTCCTTTCAACACTTTTTGTTAAATGTTAAGTATAGCAACACTTACTGACAGACAGACACAAATGAAACATGAATATATAACTATTTGGGCTGACATTGCCATTCGTACTCTAATTTGGGCAACTGTCCACTAAAGAGTGATGTAGAAATGAGAAAAAAAAAAAAGACTCAAAAAGGAGGCTAATAAATGTTTGTAGACACCATGAGGTCATCTTGAGTACAGGAGGATATTGTCATAAGAGTTCAATACAGCGAGCAGATGGTTTGGCTGGGCAGTTATTTGGACAAAAACTGACACCGCTGAAACATGAGATTGCAGTGACAGCAGAGAGAAAATAAATCTCTATACCTACAATTAACTGCACTCTGTTTCAGTCTACTCTGTATTTATTTACTTTCTCACACATCAGATGAATTATTAAAAAGAAAAAAAAATTATAAAAAATGGTGGTTGGACGCCTTCTCTTTTCCTTTTGCCTTCTTCTCATAAGTCAGGTTTATGGAGGTGAGTGGACTGCAAAATTAGAATGCTTCCAAAAGTGGAAACAAGTCTTGGCCATTGTCAACCACAAAAGGAATAAGCATTAACATGTACATAAAACCACATTTGTCACATGGAAAGGGGGGGGGGGAAGGGGGGAAGGGAAAGAGAGTTCGGGAGAGAGAGAGAGAGAGAGAGAGAGAGAGAGAGAGAGAGAGAGAGAGAGAGAGAGAGAGAGAGAGAAAAAAAGCCAGGGGAGTCGTAGAAATGCCTCTGGATGATGTTGGTTAGAGGAGACACAAAGTTCTTCTTGGAAAGGTTCCTCTTATATCCAGTCAATTAATGCTCTTCTCGTCCTCCAATACATATCTCTGTCCCTCCATCCTTTCAGAGAAGAGGATGCCACAGAATGCTACGGCACGGGTGAAGTTGCTTTTCTGGAGACACCCCCACCCTCTCTTCAACCCTCCTTCTGCCTGGGGGGGGGGGGGGTGTTCAGTACGCTGGCAGGCTGACCTCAGATCAGCTGCGATGGGGAAATCCACCCTAACCTAAGCCTCATCCGTGGCGATGAGGGGGCCCGGCGTGAGGTCACAGGGTGAGCTTGCAGTGACAGAGTTCTTTGTATATTTGTCTCCTCAGCCTGGGCATGTCCTGTTGGCCGAAGCCAAACACATGTCCCAGTGCCAAACACTTGCAGTACTGGAAGATTGACAGAAGGGGTGTCATGAAAGGAAACTCAAAAGTCATGCGTGTCAAGTGTCATTTTGAAAGCAAACATTTGAATACAATTATAATAATTCTAATAATAATATATTCTGCATGATGCATTTTAGGATGTCTGGTTGTAAAGACTATAGAAAGTTCAACCATCAACAGAATTTCCAAAGGTGAAGATTGTTTCCGCAGTCATCCAAGTTTAAATTCAAATGTAAATTAGTCAACCATTGGTTAGACATACTAGGGAATGCCCTAGTATGACTGATCATCAGTTCTAACCAGTTTAAATGTATACTAGGGGTGTAACGGTACGTGTATTGATATCGCTTCGACCCCGGTGAGAATGAATGGGAGGGGGCGTTCCGCTCCTCAGCACAGCTCCCCGTTACAACTTAATTGTGCAGTATAAATATAATAGTAGGCATGTTTTAGCCATTTACATAGAAACATGAATGTATTATTATATGAAAAGAAGTCAGTTGAGCAACAAATGTATGAATACAAGGTTTTAACAGTTGGATCAATTACATGATTTGGAGCTAATAAAATCTTCTTTTCAATAATTATTTGTAGTGTATTTCTACAATATATTTCCATGTCACTTTGTTAAAAAAAAAAAAGCCTATATATATATATATATATATATATATATATATATATACACACACAAATTTTATTTATTACATATATAGGGTATACGTGAGTAAAAACACAACTGTACTGAAAACATACCAAACCTTGACTTTCAGTGTACTGTTACACCCATCTATTTATATAATCTCATAAGTGAGTAGTGTGTATGAAGTTGGACACCCACCTGTAGTACAAAGGCTCCGCAGTCACTGTCATTGTTCTGGCGACCCACATTCTGCGATAAAAGATTTGACATGTGTCACTATGAGGTACAATACTAAAAAATGTATCATTTCAAGATGTGCAGCATCTCACCATTTTGAAAAAGCCTTTCCACCCAGTCAGAAAATCCTGTTGGTCTTTTTTGACAGCCTCAGCTTGCAAGTATTTGCAAATGTGCTGAAAGAAAAAAAAGAAATGATAAAATGATAAATAATTTATCTTAAATTATATGCCATTAGAATGTGTTAAATTCAACCTCTGCTTAAGAGTAACTGCATCCTAAAATGTTATTTTTTTTGCTGTAAACTAAGTAATAGGACTGAGCTAACAATGCTGGTGTTAATATAGACAAAACCCAATTTTGTATCAAAATCTGCATTTTTAAATGCTGAAAATGGCTCTACATGTCATATCTGTCAAATTTGCCCAAGGACCTGGCTGGTTTCCAACTTTACTACTTTCTGTCCACTCCTGTCATCAAATTCAAACTGAAATGTTGATGTTAACGGGGGTAAGTAAGTAAAATGTATTTATATAGCGCTTTTCACAGACAAGTCACAAAGTGCTTTACAATACAAATAAATAAAAACAGTACACAGCAGCCTATTACAACACTATAAATAATACATACTACACAATAGCAATAATATAAACGTAGTATCTCAGCCAAGAGACCAAACAACTGTTCAAATGTCAAAATGCCTGTTTAAACGTTGAATGCCTGTTCAAGCAAGTGTGTCTTTAACTGCTGTTTGAAGGACTCAGCAGAGACGACAAACCTGAGCGGGTCTATTCTCAGCCCCACCACCCTCAGCTCATTGACTGATGTTTTAACACGCGTTTTTAACACGTGTTAAATGTCGGAATGTGCTGCAGAAGACACCACGACGTCTAACCTTTGGACAGCGGCGGTTTAGTGTGCGCTGAGAGTCAAAGTAGGTGATTGCTCGACGAGGAATGTCCACGCTGATCAGAGACCAGTGGACCTCCAGGTGTATGGGGATTAACAAGAGATCCTTCTGGAAGATGTCCACCTGACAGGAGAAGGGGGGGGGGGTCAGAAACAGACAAAAATATTGGAGGGGGGAGTCGGGGAGAAAAGTACACGGAGTCTGGCTTTTTCTGCGAATGCCGTCTTACATTTTTCGTCCACCGTTTGACTCCATCGTAGCCTTTTGTCCTGAGCTTGTCGTAGAAGAAGCTGTTGAAGAAGTGGACCTGAGGAGGAGAACACACAAATAAAAAGAGATAAAATCCAAATACTATACGATAAAGATTATGATCCATGCTGATTTATGGCATGGATTACAGTGCATACTTCTCCTTACCTTATCTGGCACGGAATCCATGACAAGGTCACCGTACATGTTCATAATCTGAATGAGACACATAAGCACTCTATAAACACAGGACAATGCTTTTTTCCCCCTTATCAAAACCTAGCAGGTACTCCAATGATATACAGTACAAAGATATTGGAATAATAAAGCACTGTAATGCATTTCAATGGAAGACAAAATGAAATACTTCCGGTCTCGTAAGTGGGCGTGTCACTAACAGCACTTTGTTGAAGCTGACGTAGGCAGCGCCCTGACAGCTAAATCTACTATGTATGGCCTGAAACAGTTTGCTGCAGAAATACCGTTGTGGCCTCAGTTTGACCGTAGGTACTTAATTTAATACAAAATATCCCCAGAGCGAAATAACGTGCATTATTATGGTGAAATCCGTGGACCTCCCGTTACTAGCATGAATGCTGGGCACTCGTCTTGGTCTGCATAAAGGGTGAAAAGCCCCCCATCCCCACATCACCCTTCCAAAAATCCAACACCCAAGTGCTGTCCGTTGAACCCTCTCTGGTACAGCTAACTTTTGGGCGGGCGCAGTAAAGAAAAAACATAATTCTCACGACACAATATAGATCATATCCAAAATATTAACAACAAAAATTAGCCATTTACTTTCATTAGCATTGATTATGTCTGTAAGTCAGTACCTGGTCGTTGAGCCAGTTCTGGCCATACAGTGTGCCGAGGTCATCCATCGTCAGTACATGACGCTTGTAGTTGACGCGGAACGTTCGTGCCAGAGCACTGCCCGACGACCGCTGGAAAGACTGAATTAGGTGTTGCACCATTGTTTTCCTGCAGCGGAACAAAACTATGAAGGACCAGTTTCAGCTCCTCCTTCAATCAAGTCAGGTAGCATACGAATGCAAATGGCCCCTACTGTATGTCCCAAACATGTTAAGTGCAAAGGAAACACAGAAGTGTTTACATTTACCTAATTTAGAGAGCTTATACTTTGAACAGCTCAGCAAATGGCATGCGTTATTGTTCCAGTGCAGATGGTAGCATTTACATTACACAGTCTGTAAGCCCAGAGCTAATTTACAATGTATAATCTTGCTCAGAAAACAAATGTCTGAATGGTTAGCACACGTGTGTGTGTACACACAAGCAATGAGGCCTCACCATCACCCTAAAGCACAACACAGGCAAACTCAACAGTGTAGGTGTGCCTCGCAGCGTCATGTCTGACCTGTGTGGCTGTGAAAAGCCCTCGGCGAAGATTTCCTGAAGCCGCTCAACAATGTCATCGACGTGGATGGGGACCAAACTGCCGTACTGCTGCAAAGCCTCATCCAGGATTCCTGAACACGTCAGGACAAACGAATCCTCTCATTTCATATACGGACACTGAACACACATGTACACAGATCTCTGCGGGACATTTTGCCAGGCTAGAGATAGTACCTGTATGTGAAATACAAATATTACAGTCGCGTGGAAGAGAAACTGATTTTCCTGTACATTACCATGTATCCCTGTTCAATTCAAACATGTAAAAGGGTGGACGCAGGTTTCAGTGGTTGCAGTTATCAAAAATCCAGATGGAACTATGAATATTAGTTCAACCTCAGTTTGCAAACAAAGAAAATCATGTCCTTATATCCCAAGTAGACTTTAACTCAAATATCAATTTTTGGTCAACAGTACACCCCTATCATTTTATTGGTCACATCTCATCCTCCTAGTACATTTCCCTACCATTTTGTATACAGGCCAGAAGCGACTGCACTCGCTGCTCTCAAGGTTACTGGATTATTGGATGGGCCAGCAGGTTGTCTGCACAATAGACCTTTTCAGGTACAGTTATTCCCTTTGGGACAGTAAATGTACCAACTCATAATGGTTATATGATCAAATAAATAATAATGTAAATAAAGAATATACATAAATGTTTACTCTTAATACAATATAATCTAATAAAAAAAAAAGTACTAAAATGTGTACTTTTTCCACACCACAATTGGGGATCTCTTTTGAGGTGAGTGCATGAATGCAAAATCAACTGAATGCTATACATTTACCTTCTGCAAAACTACAAAAGACAATTTTATGTAACAGGACAAGGTTTCAACTACTTGCTGGTATTTCCGAACGAGTATTCGAATAAATACTCTTTTTTTTTAAAAAAAAACACCAGTAAAAACATATAATTAAGAAGTAATCTTCGATTTCTAGCTTCTGTGAGCACACATAAGCATAGCCATGCGCTCAAAATGGCCACTTTGATTGACACGTCCATTGAGCCAGTCAGAGCTGTATATGCTGCAGCATATACCTGCTGTATTACCCAATAAGAGTGTGTTGAATGAATAGCCTCACTCTCTTCTTATAAACAGAGCCAATTGCAATCAATTGTGTTGATGACACAGTGTAGGGCAGGCAGTTACATTTCAACGTGTTTATATGGAGACAGTAGGGATGAATGGGAAAACATGCATGCATAATGTGAAAAAATGAATACCCGAATAATCAAATATTTGGAGCCAGCCCTAATAGATTTGATTAATATCTTAAATGTATGCTTCTGGAAAAGTGCATTTTGCTGCAGCAGGGGGGCCCCCACGCAATTGTCAGCCAATGGCTGTGCCGTTTTGCAAGTTATCCGTTTTATGCTGTTATTGTAATGCACACTGAAAAGAGAAACCCACACCACCACTAGACTAGAATCTCAGTCGACTGACGGGTCAACGATGACTTGACTCGTCAACTTTCATGGCGCAGACCTACACAGTTGTCAATCCACACAAAGCTAAATAATGCTGCTTACCCGTCACACAGCTCATGTGTTCTTGAGTGAGGGCGAACTCCATGGGTTTATCCCTGGGAATGGAGTAGGAACTTTCCCCCTCCCGTTTCCCTCTCTCTACCAGGCTCTCCTGACAGTCAGCTGAGAAACTGTTCAAATGCTCATCTGCAGGGGAAGAGAAGATTGTTCATTTACAACATATCTACATAAATAATTGAGAAACCTCACAGAAACCCCCTCCTCATTCCACTATGCCATCTTCCTAAAACAGTAAATTATGACGGGACCCAGAAATGCTGACTTAGGCCGCGCACACCCAGGTCAGATAGATTTCGCTAGTGTCATTCTACCAAACATACAACACAATTCAGGTGCATTCAAGGACCAGGCTCAATATAAAAAATTGATATTAAAATAGATTCATTAAAATGTTCCTGCTCCATTCACACATGAAAACATAATTACCAACGTATGCAGTAAAAAAAAAAGTGCTTAGGTGGGATAAAACACAGACAAAAACGGTTCTTTTAAAAACATGTTATTTATCATACCAAAAAAAAGCTTAAAATCCAAAGCCGAACCATTTTTACCATGGCACAGCGTGTTAACAACTAAGGCTGTCAGACGTGATTGAAATATAATCACGATAATTCGCACACTTATAATTACAAGATATGCCATTTTATGCTAAGTTTTAATTAACTGTAACATTTGCATGAAGTGGACATATCTTGTTAAAAAAATTTAACACTTGGCGAGAAAACAAATTTGGTTAAAAATGTAAACAGGTAAAAACGTATAATCGCAATTTTATTTACATAAAGTGTGCGATTAATCGCAATTACATTTCTATCGCGTCCGACAGCCATATAAAAAAACCACATTGCTCCCAGCTCACGACGCTGAAGAGTTTACATTGACAAGCAACTGAAAAGCAGCCCTAACGGAACAAACGGTCTCATTGTACTGTAAATTTACTGGAACTGCACAAAGCAAACCACCAACTCTCGAACATATCTTCCCTACCTCGGTCGGACTCTGTGAACCTCTCCTCGTCTTCCTCCTCATTTTCCTCCTCTTCCGAGTAGGGCGACACTGTGAAGCGGTGGTGCCGCCTCTGCCTGCCGTAGAGTCTGTCGTTCTGCTGCCACCGCCGGGCCCTGCGGTGGCCCAGGGTGCCCGCCCACTGGGCGCGCTGGCGCCAGCTTTTCCAGTGCTGCGTGGGCGGCAGGTGCAGCCCCCGGCGCAGGTGCAACCTCCGCCAGCGGCGCAGCACGAGCCTGGAGCCGCCCGGGAGACGGCCACGCGGGGAGAGCCGCGCACCGGGCAACTCGCCGACTGCCTCCGCCTGGGAGTTGCTCTCGGTGGTGCTGGCCGCGGCCCTCTCCTCCTCCTCCTCCTCCTCCTCCTCGTCCTCCTGGTGGTGGAGGAGGTGGGGGGATCCGTGGAGGGCAGTCGGATGTGGGTGGGGCTGCTGGTTGGACAGGGCGGGGAATTCGGGGACCTGCCACTCCATCCTCGTGTATTGCCCCCCCTCCTCCTCCTCCTCCTCCTCCTCCTCATCATCATCTATCTCTTCTTCCTCGTCATCGCCCTCTTCATCATCCGAACCCTGCACTTCACAGTCTCCCTCGTCTAGGTCACGCTCCTCTGCATCCTCCTCGTCGCAGATCTCCTCTACGCCATCCTCCTCATCCTCCAGCTCATCCTCCTCCACGTACTCACCTTGCCACGGCTTGTCCTTCTGCCCCAGCTTGAGCTGCGCAGGGCTGGGCACACTGTGGCCCGACGCTGGGTCTATGAGGTGGTCGCCGGGGATCCCACCTACAGAGTTTGTTATATTGCTTCTCAAAAATGTACTTTTCCACAAGAAACTGCCTAAGACAAGTGTATATTGCTATGGTCCACGAGTTGAAAACCACAGACCTGGTTCATTAAATACTGTGACCAAATGGAACATGGTTCATTAATACTGTGACCAAATGGCAAATGTCATCGTGTTAAGTCAGCATGAGGACTTACATTGAATTTAATAAAGAAAGTTAACTCAACTATGTATAATTAAGGTCAATCTCACTTAGGTTTAGCCTCTCCTAACTAGAAATATTTATTATAATCATTATATAAATCAGTTATACGCTTAACAATGATGATCACTCAGCACCACTCAACTACATGAGCCCACCTCCACCCGTGTCTTCCTGCCCTACAGCAGTCAGGCCCAGATCCCCTTGCCAGCGGTTCTGGGCTAGGCTACCGCCGCTGTCTCTCATTATCCACGGGCACCCCACAACCTGCGCCAGCTCGTCGCCTAAAACCAAAAGGAAAGACTTTTAGAGCACGTCCGTCTATAATGCAGGGAAACTAAATTCTGTTATCGACTCGGGTTATCCCAGCTGAAAAGGAATCATTAACCCTGGAAGATGCATGGGTCCTTTGCCACACAGTGTGATCTGCCACATTACTGTACAGTGTGCAAATGGGTTTAACTGGTGAGAATGGCCAATATGCCCATTAGAGAAAGCAATGACTGGGAAGAAGTTACCCTACAGTATTTCAGTATTCCGCAGCAGTATTCAGGAGCAGGTAATAAAGTCCTAAAAAGGATACGTTTGACTATTACAGTAAAGCACACCCTAATAATAGTATTATCTAGTTAGGGACTAGCACGATAGTCACAATCAGTTTACAAAATGAAATATAATTTTTTTTAAGAAACGTCCATTTCGTGTTTGGTGGTTCCATGTGTGTATGTATGGTCGAGGTTTGCTAGACTTAGTGCATTTACTGGAAAGGCTAGCATTTGTTGCATTAGATAGGAAAAAGTACTGTGCTGCACACAGAGTGGAGCATCGTTTATCAACTTATAAATACCGGTAATTTGATTAAAAAGATAAACATCGATCCCAATGATCAACTGAAATATTAAAAGATGGTGTTGGATGAAATACGCCAAGCCGATGCTAGTTCGCTGCACTCAGCAGCGCGTAGCCATTTAGCATGGTTTAAAAACCACCGCTTTGCCCCGACTCTTATTTAGCCAACCAACACGTAATTTCAGTAAAACAATTAATGCATCTAAACAAATCTAGTGCATAGCAGCGTATGTGCCTTTAACGGCGCACACAGCCACGGGTAGTCCGTGTAGCAACTATCGACTAGCTATGTTAGCTAGCCAGAAGCTAGCGTTAGCTAGCATGCTGCCGCTAGCGACAACACAACTAACAGATCACAGGCACGTTACATTTCATACAAAGACATTGCAGCGTTATACTCACCGTTAACCTGCAGTTTTATTTGAATGTGTTATCAAAAGGCACCTGAAGGCTGGTCGTGTTTATAATTTTGTGACGTGACCAGACCAAAGGTATGCTAATGCTAAAGCTCATTCAATATAAAGTCAGGTGTAGCGCTGTCACCTCCTAACTTTGATCTCTTTCCGGTTCGACGTATAATACTGTACGGTACAGATGTCTAGGTTAGCACAAACGGTGCATTATGTGATCGGCGGTTCCAATGCCTGAGACTTATGGGACTATTTGATTACAAATCGGTCTCGATGGGAGAAATTGGAGACGGGCTTCGCTGCGCCGATCTCTACCATAACAAAACCGTCGCGCCGCTATGTCGTCATGTTTATGACCTGTCCGCTGGTCCGACACAGCCAGCACAGAAGAGAACCAACACAGCAGCGGAGAAGTAGCCAGGTACTACAAATCGGTTATACGCTTTTTCCAATATTGGAATATATGTTAAAGATTGTTTTGGTATTTTAAATCTGAAATGTGTTTGCTGCGTAAACGATGTTAATTTTCGCGATTACATTGTAATTATTGCAGGGAAACTGAACGTAGCCTCGTGAACTGAAGGCAAACATTTGACTGCTATACGGTACCATTACCATACTGTTAGATTATTTTCATCCAGATACGTTTTATTTGATCGTATGGTCGTTGTGCTAAACTGTGCTAGTTGACGCATTGGCTTACTGTGCCAGGAGGGTTACTTTTGATATTTTAAATGTAACTTTTCCAAATATGAGAAGTGTGATGTTGTTTCTCAGAGAAAGTAATTTTGTGAACCTTGAACTTTGTCTAATACACTAGTTGTTGATCTGATGGGGTGTAGACTTGAGTGGGCCTATTCAATTAATGATCAACTAGAGGCTGTGCATTTTCAAAATTATTTAGGTTTTATGAAAGCAAAAAGTGATAATTATACAATGTCACAAATTACTCCTTGCCAGCTTCTGCTTGTACTGGTATTTACATGTGAAAGGCAAGCATACTAAACTAAACCCAAATATTTTACCCCCAGAAAAAAAAGTGCCTATTATCATCAACCATGAACAGGAGTCCTAGCTCCTCTGAGGTTAAGTATGGACCATGTGAGCAGGAGTACCATGTTGTCCCTGACCTGCCCAATGGTCCCCTGGACATTTACAGAAAGAAGGCTTCCTTTAGCTGGAAGGACATGGTCCTGTTCTTAGAGGGAGAGGATATGCTAGCATTTAAGGTATGATACATATTATATTACTAACCGACCAGATCTAAATTGTATCCGATAAAACTCTTTTATGTAAATAGAACCACCTTGAATTAATATTGTATGCACAGTATAGTAAGCTACATGTAGTTTTTGACATTTACATGTATCCTTATGTGCTCTACCGTTTATTTTTTAATATATTTAAAGAAGAAGAATTATTATGTTATATTGTGGTTAAATGATGTATTATATTCTACTGAATAAATTCAGAGAAATACACTGTAGTTATTTGGACATGTACTAATACAGTACAGTTAGTAAATTAATAGTGGATACATGAAGCATCATCCATTTTTGTATTGATCATGTATACTTGTATCCACTGCTCAAATATGAATGAATTTGTTACTGTACTTTCAGCAACACATATTCAGGACATTGGAGAATGACCCCCTCTTCGCCCGTCAGCCCGGTGAAGACATTCCTATGGAGAAAATGAGAGAGCTCACATTC
The DNA here is from genome assembly GCA_027564635.1 of Typhlichthys eigenmanni. Classification (NCBI taxonomy): domain Eukaryota; kingdom Metazoa; phylum Chordata; class Actinopteri; order Percopsiformes; family Amblyopsidae; genus Typhlichthys; species Typhlichthys eigenmanni. The sequence continues at coordinate 4,653 of JAODUK010017072.1, read as the reverse complement.
CTCAGGTGAGACAAACGTAGATGGCTAGACCCATGCATGTTAACGCATGGGTGCACATTTAAGCTAGGAATTCAAACCGAAACATGTGAACAACCCATCCAGAGTCAAACAGCTGTTCCGGTACAACTTTCTGACGCGAGACGACGTCATGGCCAACCCGTGGAAGACGGTGATCCTCAACGACTGTCTAGGCATGTACGACTGGTCCGTGGGCGCCAAGTTCTTCCTCAACAAAGGGGTGAGCTGAGATGCGTGTGCGTGTGTGTGTGTGTGCGGGTGTGCACGTGCGTGCGTGTGTATTTAACAGCGTGGTATGGCACTGAAAGGCCAGAATCCACACATTTTCTAAATGATTTAATGATTTTCAGGGCCATGGTCAAGTTTCATATCCCCAGGTGCAAAGTACATCAGCACTTAGAGATTGCAGTCATAACCATTATGATATCATAAGAAGTTTACATGCTAGGGCATGTTAACTAGAGTGGGTGCCAGGTGTCTTAATACGTATATTGTCTTTTTGTACATATACCTGTGAAATGCTGACAATTGTACTGCTATTCCTTGCAGATGTTTGGGGCAACAGTGGCAAACACTGGCTCAGAGAGACATAGCAAGTTTGTGCAGGACATCGAAGATATGAAGGTAACGTTTGACCATTATACTCCCCTGTGCCTGGATATCTTTAAATGCGTTAGAATCCACAGTGGGCTGTGTCAGTGTTGCACAATACAATGCTAACGTTCATGCTAACACCACAGGTAGATATTCTAGCTTGAAGTGAATCCTCTGTGTTGCACAGTCCCGTGATTTCAATACGCCGCTGTTTCCACATGCCTGCAGACATTTGGGTGCTTTGCTTTGACTGAGCTGAGTCACGGCAGCAACACAAGAGCTATGAGGACAACTGCCATGTATGATCCCCGTACACAGGTAAGCCAGCCGTAAAAGCATACATATACACAGTACCTACCAATAATAATCAACTAACCACAAGAGTGAATCTGGTTACAAACTGAGATGAGATGTGTTCCATTTTTGCCAGACCGCGTGTAGCGGGACTGACCAATATGAGCAAATGTTGCTAGCTGACTGACGGACTGACTGACCGACCTTGTTAAAAAGCGTGTACGCTACATAGACAGTAGGTGGTGGCACCACGTAGACAGGAATTGGTGGTAATGCGGTAAAAGTATTGGATTGATCCCAATTTCTGTGGAGTTTCATGGAGGAACCTTGCATGCTAAACTATGTATTATGGCATGCCTAGTTTTAACTTGTTTTATTTATGTCATATTTCAGAATGTTTTATGAAATATGACATAATGAAATGATGAAAACAATAAATCAGTATGACATCTCATAATGTCGTATTTAAGGACGCCTTACATCTTCATACTGTTTGAAATACCTGTATGATGCCATTCATTTTCGGGACTTTAGAACTAGGCAGTGTACTACTTAATGTTCTTTACATTTGACCTCAAGAAACCTTATAGGAAACGGTGTAACCATGCATCACACAAAGCACGACGTATCTCCTCTACAGGAGTTTGTGATCAACTCTCCAGACTTCGAGGCTGCCAAGTTCTGGGTTGGCAACCTGGGCAAGACGGCCACACACGCCGTAGTGTTTGCCCAGCTGTACACGCCCGACGGCCTGTGCCATGGCCTGCACTCCTTCATCGTCCAGGTATTCATGTATTACAGCCAGACAGGACAAGGGCTATGAGTCGGTAAGGCCCCTCCATTTTGATGTTGCAGTGATGTTTCTGTTGGTGTGTGTGTGTGTGTGTTGTGTGAGGTTGTTCATTCCGTTTCACAATGCAACTCTGTACCGTAGGCATAATTAGATTAATGCTTGCTAAGATGATCTTTTATCAGTTCATCAGATATTCTTGGGTGGTTTAATACACAGCAGCAAATGTAACTACAGAGCATCTAGGTCAGTTGAAATGGGCGTTGAAAAATAAATAAATGAATGGGTTTAAAATAAACATTAAAAAAACACAAAGCATTGCAAACAATTATAAACAATGCAATATGCATATAGGATCATCAATGCAATATATTTTTAAAACGTAAGTACTAGATTATAATTATCCTATAGGTGAGAGATCCCAAGACCCTACTGGCCATGCCTGGTGTACTGGTTGGAGATATGGGCAAGAAACTGGGCCAGAATGGACTAGATAATGGGTATGTCTATTGTTGATTTTCCAGCTTTGACCCACTGGTGTGCAGTGATTATTGAGAGGGAAAATAGTGCTGACGTGTTGTTTTACCGCTTTGAACCACTAGAGGACAGCACACTCACTCAACACAACATCCATTCACGCTGCCATTTTTCTAAGGGGAAATAAAGGTGACCTCATAGGAAAGACTGTGCAGAAAGAAGGTTTTAGATGTTTTGCAGGGTTCACAAAGGTGATAACATTATGTCAAATGTAGATACATTATGGCAATTATAATGCTTCTCTGGGTTTTGTTACATTCAGTTGCTAATTTGAACGTGTTTAATTTTGTGACAGATTTGTGATGTTCACCAACGTGAGGATCCCTCGTGAGAACCTGCTGAACAAAACTGGCGACGTCACGCCTGACGGGCGCTACGTAACGCCGTTCAAGGTTGGCAGGCGTTTGCCGTAGACATGAACATGCAATCACGTGCATGCACACATGCACGTGTTGTACAAAGGTTTGGCAGGCCTCTCTAACTGTATTCAACATTAGTATGTTGTGGGCATCAAAAATGAACACCATTTTAAAAAAAGAGGTATAAAATGAGATTAATAAATTAACAGTACTTGGCTGCAGTTACTTTTTTTAAATCAGGCTCTGATTTAATGAAACTATGTAACCCTTGACATTGAATGTCTTCAACAAAGCTTATATAAACCATTTAACGGGCATTAAAAGAAAACAGCAGAAGTAATTAACACCAGTAGCACAAGACCATATGTGTATAAACACCGTCCGTAGCGATAGGAGTCTTTACAGTGTTGTTGTTAGGAGCGCCCCCGTTGTGCTACGGCCATATAAGCTGCTGTTTTTGTTTGCTACTTTACCTTGTTTTAGTGGCCATGTGGGAGTCTGAAGCTCACCGCAGTGAGAATTAAGGATAGCTTTTAGCAACAGCCAGGGCGTGGAAAATCCCTCCGTCACCCCACGACAGATGTGAATAACCAGGACAGCAGGGCCTTTTAGAGAAATGCCCCATTAAAGTGCAACTTTTTATGGGCCGGCATTGAAAAGATGATTCACACTCTGGCACAGTTTGGCTGGAAACCGTTTAACATCAGCCGATCTGGATGAAATGTAGGCCAGCCTACAGGTTAATTGAAACCCTGGTTTTCCCATAGAAGTAATACAGAGATGGGGGAAATAATCTCTGTACTTAGTTTTTTTCTTTAAATCTCTCTAAATCCATCTTCGTATTTTTCCCAACTTTTATTACCCACAGGACCAGAACAAGCGCTTTGGGGCGTCTCTCGGTGCTCTCTCAGGCGGCAGGGTCTCCATCTCTCGGATGGGGGTGGTCAACCTCAAGCTGGCCGTTACAGTGGCCGTTCGTTTCTCCGCCACCCGACGACAGTTTGGGCCCAAAGATACCGAGGAGATACCCGTTCTGGAGTACCAGCTGCAGGTGAGAAGGCACGGACATCACATATGACTGGGTTGTGGTGGTTTATGCTCCTGAAGAGGTGTTACTCCACATTATTGCTGTTTTATTCGAGAAAGCCCAGTTTGTTTGGCTAAACTGAAGTTAAACTGAAGCTCGCGAGATCTCGCATTTATATTTTCGCCGTGAGAATCAGTCTGGAAAGCCTACGAATCGTTGCAAATGTAGCAACTGAACTTACCAGTCAGCGTCGTATTGATAGCTATACGGGCCTGGTTTCGGTTTGCTGCGTGGTTTAGGTGTACCGACAGTGACAACGACCAGATGGTTCATCCAATCAACTGCCAAGTATGTTTTGAAGTGCCTGCCCGTTACAAACAGTCTAGATCAGGGGTGGGCAATCCTGGTCCTGGAGGGCCGCTGCCCTGCATGTTTTATATTTCTCCCTGCTCCAACACACCTGATTCACATTAATTGGTCGTTATCAATCTCAGCAGAAGCCTGATGAAGACCAATTCATGTGAATTGGTCGTTCACATGAATTGATAGTCACAAGATGGACTTGTGACTATCAATCCATCTGACACGTCAGGTTATAGTTTGTTTGCATCTCTGATTTCTGGGCCTGATACTGTATGTTTGTGTGCAGCAATGGCGTCTAATCCCCTACCTGGCAGCTATATATGCCCTGGACCACTTCTCCAAATCATTCTTCATGAACTTCGTGGAGTTCCAGATTGGACAGATGATGAAGGACAAGAGCGACAGACAGGTAAGCCAGGAAGAGTGCTGCTCTCAGAACAGAGCCACACCTCCACATGTAAATAATTAAGTTCATAAATATTACTTTGACAAAGTTGTCCTGACTGAACGAAGATGTTCGCTGGAAATATATTTGTATACACCTAGAACACTCATTTGTGAATTAAGTCGAACATCCATTGCCACCTGTAGTGGGCCTGTCGCACATGCTCAGTCGACGCACTCGTGTCCACGCGGACAGTCTGCAGACCTTAAAAGTATAACTAGGCCTT
>JAODUK010017061.1:15034-26828 GCA_027564635.1 Typhlichthys eigenmanni | reverse complement strand
TCAAGTGCTTTGCTGCAGGAAGTAAAGTCATGCTTCGTTTCGAGTGCGAGCTAACGCGTTTGAGCACCGCACCATAAACAGTTTTCTCAAGGAGCACTACATTTAAAAAAAGAAATAATTGCGTCATGCACGATGAAGCACAATGTTTATATACTCACAGAGAATCCACTGAAAAGTATGTGTAGCCGAAAGGCATTGCCAAATGGAAGCACATTTGAACAGTTTACGGGATAACAGTAAGATAAATGTATTCAAAAGGGAGGATATGAGTGCAAAGCAACAATCTGAAACCTATTCGCGCTTTAGCAGTTCATCGTGGCTGCTCAAGATACAATGCCTATAGTGCCCATTCATTACATTTATTACAACATGTCCAATGGCTTTAAAGTTGTGTCCAATGTTGAGAGGAAACTGGATTGGCAATATATTATTTGCTACTATAGGGAAATATATTGTACATATTGTGTATATTCTTTTCATATTGGTATACAATAACAATAACAAGTATTGTACATACTGTACTTGTAATATTTCTGTTTTGGAAATAGTAATTAGTTACACCACTAGTTACTGACTTTTTTTTTTTTTACAGTAACGAGACATCACACAGACTCAACAACACACGCTGGTGGTATTAATATTGACAGAATTCCAATTTTTAAGAAAATCTGTATTTTATGGGTTGAAAACACATCAAATGCATTTAATATCGCCCCAGGCTCTTGCTGGCTTACAAGTGTACATTTGGAGCGTCATCAAATTCAAGCGTTAACATGTATGCCCATGTTTTGTATTAATGTTGCATTGATGCTGTGTCCTGATGTATTAAAAGTCTTTTTGCTCTACACACTTCCTGACCAATATGAATTCTCAGTCCCAGATCCTGCATGCAATGTAATTATATCACAATGAAATGATTTTGAATCATATTATGACAGCTTCTTGCCCTTCGATTGGCACGTGTCCATGGAAATATGGTTTTGGCGCCCTCTGAAATCTGCACACCTGACAAAACATTGGCACTAGAGTATCTTACAGTTAACACTGGCGCTATGGTAACACAGATTTGGCCGGCGTCCAGAATGCACTGTGCTAAACATTCATCAGGTCTGCTAACGTCTAGTTAACATCTCAGAGCCAGTAAACAGGTCATTGACGACCTGACCCCCAAGTAGGAACCAGAGAGACTGAAGTGAACAGAGAGGCTCCAACGGACGGCACCTCTGCATTTAGAAGCGGGGGGGGGGGGGGTTATCACTCTTTATGCAGACTAGAACATCTACGCTGGGGAGGTCCACGGATTTCACCATAGTGTTGCCCATTATTTCTCTATGGATATTTGGAGTATAACATTAATTCCCAATGATCAACCTGAGGCCACAACGGTTTTTCTGCAGCAACTGTTTCAGGGTAAATGGACCTTGTGCATTTGCCTGGGCCCTGCATACGTCAGCCTCCAGAGCAAAATGCCGTGGGTGACATTAGGCGACGCGCCCACTTGCATGTCACTTCAGACCAGAGGCTCTTAATGTTTTCTTCCACTGAAATACGCCAGCTGACTTGTGATGTCATACCAGTGCACGGCCAATGAACTGGTCTGGTTTTCTATCCAATCGCGGTCCGAATTAGATCAGTTTCAAATCCATTGCCTAATTACAAGCGTCAAACACACTTTTGTAGGCTACGTGTGAAGCTTTGTACTGCGAATGTGAAAACCTTGGGTTCTGCATGGAATTATCTTAAGTGTAGTCAGTTCATATATTAAACATTTTCTCTAAAATATGTGCCTCAATCTCAATCGCTGTTTTATTCAATTCAATTCAAAAAACTGTATTATCTATCACACAGTGATAGAAAATGTTCTTAGGTCTGTCTTGTCTGAAATCAAACAATTGTTTCTTACAGTGTTAATCAAGACATCAGATCAACATTTCTAATGTCATTAGGTTGCATAGCTCTATAATTCTAGCAGGACTGTGATAAAACCTCAATGGCCCCTTTTCATGGGCGTGCCATATTGTAGCAGAGCAAACACAGCAACATATAAAATAATGAATAATGGCTCCGTATGATTTAGGTGTGCAAACTGACTCACTACACCATTGGACTCCATCAAATGGGCAAATTAGTAATTTTTATTAGCTCCAACTGTGTTTACCCTGCTACTGTATTGACACATTGGTAATTACAAGCCCTTCTGAGACTAGTTAGTCTGCCTACTCTACCAGCAAGATAACCAACTGGCTGATGTCAAAATAGTTTTTTTTTTTCACACGAAGATGCGACAAACTACTTCTTTGCTAACCTCATAGCACATCACTGTCACTATTCCTATTGCCAATCATTCAGAAACCCACAGCGCAGACAAACTGACCCTTTTGTTCATTTGCATCCTGTGAAAATACCCACAGTAGCCTAGTACAGGCCTGCGCACGCAGCACGCTAACACCGCTAGTGCTAACACAGCTAGTGCTAACACAGCTAGCGCTAACAGAAAGCCAGGCCCTGTAGGCCAAACAGACGCTCTGCCATCACGCCGGGGATTAATATAGCGAACAGCACCAGTACCACAATTCAAAAGCTAATGTAATATACACCAGTGCTGCGGCCCGCGGCCCATCACGCGAGTCTTAGAGGAATCCACCAGTGCTGATGGTGCAGCGGCAGCACATTTGAATGCTGGACGCTCACTCCATCTTCTCAGTGAGAGACGGCTTGCTGCCGGGTCAGGAGAAGTGAGGGGGGGGGGGGTGACTGACAGGGGGCAGTGGGCCCCAAAGTAAGCACAGGTGCTGAGGAGGCAGAGTGACTGGGGTTACCCCATCCAGTAGCCGTAGAAACAAACACACACACACACACACACACACACACACACACACTTACGCTAGGGGGGGGGGGGGGGGGTGTAGTCCCTCTGCAAAAAAAAAACAAAAAAAAAAAAAACATGGAGTGCTGCTTCCACGGACACATTTCTTAACTTCTTATTAAGCCTCATTTAGGAGGGATAACAAGCCCTGGCTATTAGCCGCTGCTTATTAGGGGGCTAATGACAACGAGGCTAGCTGTGATTGAGCAGTGTTTATGGACAGTGTCTCGGGTTTTGGCTTTGTGGTGGTTGCAGGTGGGCCCTGAACTAGAGGAATGGAAGAAGGGATGCAAATAGCTATCAGCTGGCTTGGTGGAAAGAAATAACCCTTCGCTTGCATTCTGAGGAGATGAAGTTCACGTTCTGTGTAACCTCCGACCATGAAGCTGGAAATCAAGCCTTTTGTAAGTTTAGCATTCATCCAGGTTTGCTGAACAGACAACTCTTTCACATCTGCTGGCACATGAATAACAACTCTGGTTTCTCTCACATTTATACAAACTGGAATCCAAAAAAGTTCATTTGACTTCTATCTATATAGGTGCTCCTGACTCGCCAGATGGTCTGCTACACACACGACCATCTGGGGAGCAGTCCATTGAAAATATTTGGCAGGGCAGGTGATTGGACAAACCATGTGAACCAGCAGGGCCTGTTGTTAAATCAAGCTCTTGCAAAAGCCAGTCGGCAAGAGAAAAAAAAACATTTTCCTTCGAGAAAAGTCTTAAGTGACATTTTTTGTTCTAAATTCTAGGCTAATAAACTTAACCTGACATGCCAGAGGAATTGTTGTCACAAGTCCATCTGAAGAGCCGTACATTGAAACTGTTTGTGAAGGGCAGGTACTTAAAAAAAAAAAAAAACTTGGCAGTTGATTGGATGAACCATCTGGTCGTGTTCGCTGTCGGCACACCTAAACCACACCAAGTGTGTTTACCCAGGAATAAACACAACCTAGAGTCAAGGCCCTTTGCTATGGCTGTCAGAGGACCTCCTGGAGCCCTGTAACTCCTATATGGTGAAGTTTCAAACTATTTACTCAATAGCAAGTGGGTGTCTCTTGAGCGACACCTCTTTCACCTCGCGACAGTTGTGTTGAAAAATCGAATGCCTTTTGTCTCTCACACACACACACACAGGTTAAACGGTTCCTTGACATGAGAAGCTCTTTCCATCCCTCGCAAGCAGGCTCATAGACTTACAAATAATTAATACAATATCACTGTTCTAACACTAGGTGGAATCACACTCACTGAACATCCTGCCACTCTCCCACGCAGAGAGGCAGGCTAAAACCCAAAAGCCTGGGTCGCCAGAGCGTCCTACGAGGTGTCAGAGAGTAAAGGTAACTTCACTGTACAGCTAACTGCTGGCCACCGTTACACATGACTCACACACACACACAAACACACACATACAGTGACAATGTATGCATTTGATGCAAAGCGCCATCCAAACACCGGGAGCGGTTAAGTTTAGGTATCTTGTTCAGGGACACCTCGACACCACTTAGCCAGAAGACAACCCCGCTCTACCTACTGTGCCACTGTCGATTAGACAGAGTTGCTGAGTCACCACGGCCATGCAGGTGCTAAAAGTGAAGTGAAGCAGATACCTTAACTGTTACACGCATTCCTCCCAACTAGTTTTGTTATGTTGTCACAGCTACAACCATATAGATATCTACTGTATCCACTGGGAACCCTGGAAGAGGTTCTAGGTGTTCCCCGTAGCCCCATGTTCACCCTAATGGACTCAATTCAACTCAATGGATTCAATTTCCTCACCTTGGCAAAACAAGGCGTGTCCTCCAAACAATTACCAGAACTCGTGCCAGAAAACAATTCCAGACATAATTAATGGAATGCCATTAAAAAGTTATTTGTGGTAAGAAGGTTAACATTCCGGCCTAATTCTTGTACCTAATTTTGCAAATAAATATTCTGCAATTTGATAACTGGTGGTTTTCGAACAGATTTAAATTTCATGAACGGTAACAGATGTCCTGCTTTGAAATAATTTCTTATGTTTTATTCCTGAGACAGGTCAAGAGACTGAAACTTTCATTAGCCTTCCAAACCTTTCAATAATACAGTGATTCTTTGAGAATCAACAATGTACTAGCATAGTTTTCCGGAGAGCGCTTGGTAAAACGAATCTTAGGGAAAATATTATTTTGGGCTGCTGGGCGTCAAGTGAAAATCCACCCATAATGACAATTTACTTTATTTTGGTCTTTTTCTAAAAATCCTCTGTCGTCTCTGATTACAATGAGCCGAATGTATCAGTTACATGTGTGCATTATGCCACACCACCTGAGATCTGCACCCTGCTTATTTCTCCCTTGGTGTTTTGATCACGGGGGGCATTGTGTGTGTGTGTTTGTGAGTGCGTGTGGTGGTGGGGGGAGTACACGATGCATTCCTATCCCCGACAAAAAAAATAAAAAAACAGATTGCATGCATGCTCGTGTTTTACACCGAGGATCAAGGGAATCATTGTCAGGCTAAAGCACGAACTGAATTCTGAGTGGGGAAAAAAAATATTCCTCAATCCTCACAACACTTAAAAAGGTATAGTCAGCTACTGCAAGCTAACTGTAAAGGTAAAACATGTTTTGTCAAATTAAGAAAATATCTCCTTGCATGTCGCAAAAAACAAATAAGCCGATACTTCTACACAGTCCTGTCTCCGAAAATAGTAACATAAACAAAGTGGAGAATACCGGTCACAACAACATGTACCACCAGAGCACTACGCTTTGCTTCACAATGCATTTCAATGTTTGAGGTGGCGCCGCGGTGAGATATCGTCTTGATTTGAGCTCAAGGTTAGCGAGAATTACTGACCCTGCCTTTAACTGCCCAGAACTAACCATTAGGCTACGCCTGCACATATGACAAGCAAGTCCTTATGATATGATGTTGTGGCAGTGTTTCGTGATTACATTTGTATACAGCTACAGTACGAGAAACATCAAAGGCGTAAAGCAGAGTCTCTTCTCATGGCAGTCTGCTGAGCACATGTTGACAGTGTGGTTTCACCCTCATTAGCTTGTAGGATTCTTTAATTAGCCAACAATTTATTGGAGACTTAAATGCAACATGAATCACTCAAGTGTGTTATTAGTGCAGGATTTCCTTTATTCTCTCTCTCTCTCTCTCTCTAATGCGCTAACATAATCAGAATAAATTGCATTCGTCAAATCTCCATACCAGCGGCTGCTCCAGTTCATACATCACCTTGCAGGCGGTGGGTGGACCCACCAGACACACATAATCTGCTCAGAGCGCTCTGAACTACAAAGCACCGTGACAGTGGCATTATATCAGGGCTTATGACAACCGCTTCCCTTCCCATGCGGGGGGTGGCCAGGCGAGGGCCTACCGTGGGGGTGGTTAAAACGGGGCGGTTTTGATTGTGAGCGCTCTGGAAACATCAGAGACCCTTGGAGACCTTTGAGGTGAGGGTTGAAGGATATGAAGTTTGAGGTTGAACAAACCCGTCTCTCCTTTCAACGGTCACCGACTGCGACAGTTCATTAAAAACAAGTCGTGTCTCCGTTTTAGTTTTTCTTAATATGCTCCAATGTGACAGCATCCTTGGGACGCAAATATGCAGGAGGCCATGCCTGCAGGAGCTGTCAAGTCCAGTCAGGTTTATCTAGAAGGCCCTGAATCCCAGTTCCAGTCTCAAAGGGCTTCACAAACCCACATTTGAGGCAGGAAATTAACAACAGCCCCCATAACCTTAACGTCCTATTGGGCAAAAAACAAAACAAAAAAAAAAAAAACAATTTTGCTTCTACAAATAGATGAAACCCCCTTCCCCCAAGAACAGTCAGGTGGGGAACAGGTGGCTTGTGGGTGATTTATCAGTGACCTGCATTACAGCACATAGCATTATACTGTAGCTATGAAGTGGAATAGATGGATAGTGAAGTAGACAGGTTGGCTTGTTGGCCAGGAACAAAACAAACAGATGTTTTCATTAAAAGACGAAAGAAGACACCAAAGGCATCTACTGCTCGAGCGTGTCCTGAGCCTCAACATGGCTTTTCAACCCCTCTTATGGGGAACTGGCTGTGCCACCTCATAACAACCCCCTCCCCCCAATTCAACATGCAGTTTCAATTCATTTCACATAACATAATGAGCGACCAAAGACAAAACAATAAACAATCGCTTCGATTCATCAGCTGTGCTCCTCAAAAGGAAGGTTGAAGTTGAATCTGGACCAAACAGAAATCTGGATCTTAAGCTCATTATGGAATACTATGGTTTAGGCAGCTAAGTCTCTCTAGGCCATTATTTCCCCAAATAAAAATCTTGTAATTTCACTTTAGGCATTTCTTCGAAAAAACCTTTCCAAAATCAGAGTGGTTCATTATTTAATACGGTTTGTGTGCATTTAAACCTGAAATAACAAACAAAGGCTGGATTTACATTGCTTCACGTTCCTTAGAGGTTATTTGGACAGGCAAAGAAAAAGATCTCAACAGTGAAAGGTGCTCGTGTGAAGACCAAGTTGATACGACCATGGAGGCGGGAAGGACCCAAATACACGACAAGGTAACATTCAGGGGTTTAATCTGACAAAACATGAAACAAACAGGCAGGTACACACACACACACACACAACAGAACATACAAGTAATGAACCGACAAACATGAGAAAGAACACTAATCTTAAATACAGGAACACAATACATGCCATTGGACAGGGAATAACAAGGGATAGGTAAAAGCAATACACAACAACACGAAGGCCGTGACACAAACTGGGTGACCAGAAAACGCAGGGAAACATGAAAAAAAACAAGTGACACAACTGGAACTGTGCCATAAGTGCTTCTAATGCTTTGTGTGATCTCACTGCAAAACATCTGTCAAAAGCAAGAAAATAAAACTAAAACTATAAAATAGAGGAAATATTACAGAATAATCAGAATGTTCTTCCAACAGAACATTTTCACTTTCACAAGATTTTTGAGCTACTAGTCAAAATATCTAGCCTCTGTTCTAATTTGTAAATACTGTAGGTGAAAAGGGTACAGTAAGTTGCTCATAATATACAAATTCTGACTTTGGCAAAGCAGTTTTGCACTCGTCTGTATTGATTAAACAGCTTTATAATTCTTGGAATTCTAGTTTCATGTATTAAGTTGCTCAGACCAACAATTATAAAAAAGCATTTAATGCTTTAATTGAAAATGTGTCATCTTTTTTAAGATTTAACCTTTATATAGGAGGGCCCCTGAAACATCCCAGACTGCCTCATCTCATGTAGCATATTATACACAGCATAGTGCCACACTGGCTGTAAAAACAAGTGTGATTTAATTCTCTGCTCAGGATGCCACTAAAGAAAATAGTTGTTTGCTGCTAAACTAATGTTTATAATATTAAACTAGTACGCCTGGTGACTATGTTTACTTTGTGGCTGTTATATCTGCTAAAATCCCAGCCATCTGTGGTTTTCCTGGTGAGATATAGCAGTCCTCCATGCTGACTCAGAACGTAGACATCACCATTGCGTGGCTCGGTTGAAGCATGAATAAAAACAGTGGGATCCAGGAAGAAACAATACGATGTTGTCTATCTTCAAAGGGTTTTTTTCAGTCATCAAAGAGTTCTCCTCTCATCATAGAGCTGATGAACTCAGGCAGGGGAGGACTGATCTTAGCTGCAATGTATTAACAGTTCTCTGGTAGGGAATCCTCCTAAATCAGCAACTATACATTAAAAAAGGTATCTGTTGTTCCATATAACTTGTTAAATTAACCTTATCGTAACTCTGAACAATTAAGTTAAGAAGTTAACTTTGTTCAAGTACAGGACAAAATGTTATTACCAATAAAATAACGCAATGGGCCGTCTTCTAGATAAGACATATTGCATCTGGTGTGATAACATTCTCATCCCCATCAGCAAAGCAAACATCATAGTTGGTGGTTGAATTGGAAATGTCTTCTTTATTCCATTAAAGCTGTGTGAATGCTCAAACAAATATGCACTTGAATGAAAAGGACGGTATTTATAGATGTGCTGTTTTTACAGTGACACATTTCTACATACGTACGGAGCATGCTATCAACAAACATTGACACTTGTCTAAACATCTGTCTTCTCTGCCACACTATTTTACACTGCTTACTTAAACTTAAAAACGGCACAATAACTTAATTTATCATCTAAAACATTTTCAACTAGGAAGGAGACCAGTTGTCAAAAATAACATTTTCACTCAATTTAATTTGTATCAAAAACATTCAACACGAGGTAGCTATTATAATTACAGTAAAGAACAGTTAAAGTATCTGTGTAGGATCTTGTCTGCCACTAGATGTCGCACTATAAGCGCCAGCATCTCAGACAAAAGCTAAATGCTTCCATGGGCCACACACACACATGCAAGAACATCGATGTAGATCATGTTCTGATTGGCTGCAGGTGGACCAATCATCTGTTAGCACTTGTGTGTGTGTGTGTGTGTGTGTGTGTGTGTGTGTGTGTGTGTGTGTGTATGATGGATGTGTGCACATGCGTTGTGTGTGTCTTTGTGAGTGTGTGCGCGTGTGTTGTTAATATCTAGATCCAAAGGAATCACAGAGTGAAGTGGAGGCAATTGGCCCCAGTCCCAGTCATGAGCCATAGCCATGAGCCTCATCCCCAGCCATGAGCCCCATCCATGAGCCCCAGCCCCAGCCATGAGCCCCATCCATGAGCCTCATCCCCAGCCATGAGCCCCAGCCATGAGCCCCAGCCCCGAGCCCCAGCCATGAGCCCCAGCCGTGAGCCCCAGCCACATCGATCACAGCCGTGACTTACACATCCATAAGTTCATCTAATTATTGGCAACACATCTTTTCACTTATACAGTTATCACTCATCATTATCTTTAGCTGCCAAAGCAATATACAACAATATTGAATAATATGGTGTTTAATATAAAGTACATGTTTGATTAATTAACGTTACTGGAAGATTGAGAGAATACCTAGAATTATTGTGAAAGAAACAAGACCAGTGTCGATGTCAAATAATTACCCACAACATGCCTTGAAGAGAACAAGATGTACTTTAAGAGGATCATTGGTATTTAACAGCTTCATGTATTCTATTTGACAGAAAAATGCATGCGGTGAGCTCAGATGTGTTTGATATGACACCAACTGAACATGACAGCTTTTAAATAAACAAAGCTCACGTTGTAGTCTCTCTCCGCTCTCCAGCTAGCTGTTGGCGCAGGCCGCGGCCACATCGCTGCCTGAACATCCACGCTGCTCATTCACATTTTCTCTTTCTCGTCGCGTATCGAGTGTCACCATTGCCGGAAGACGGCGGCACAGCTCCTTTTGTTTGGCCTTTTGCGACGTGCCGCCGGTGGGGAAGTCAAAGATGTCGGAAGACTCGGGAAGAAGGGAGGGGAAGGGGGTTTGGGTGTTGGCGGGGCAACAACAGGGCAACATCTGATTAGCATTGGCTGCTGCCTGCGCCATCTCCTGTGGTATTCCATAACCACAGGTGCAGCTTGCATCCTCATTGATCAGATACTACAGGCGAGGTTAACGCTCTATGTACACACCTGCAGGCACTAAAGGTCTCGCAGGGATCAAAGGGTGGGGGGTTGGGGGGGGAACAGGGGGGGGAGAAAACAGTGATGGGGCATGAGGGGGGTGGGGGGTGTGGGGAAGAGACCTGCCTTACGAGATAGAAGCCAGCAGAACAGCATGGAAGACACTTGACAGCTCTGCAGGTGTATTTAGCAGGCTAGCTAATGCACACACACACACATCTTTTATTTATTTTTTACTTTTTGGGAGATGCAAAGGTTTGCCAAATGGTGAATATTGCAGTGTTATTCATTTTATTCAAATTAGCATAGCGGTAAAAGGATGTCGGGGTTGAGGGGAGCTGAGCAGGTGTTTTATGAGATAGTTTAAATAGGTTTTTCTTATCTTATTAATATTTGTTTTAATAAAATGGCCTACATTTTTATTTATTTATTTTTTTCAGATTATTATCATTATCTTGGCCAGTGGTTCATAGAATCCCCCCCCCCCTCACAAGAATTTGAGTGGGGGGTCGTTTATTTGACAGTTGCTAGTTTGCAGTCGGCGTGCCAAACCCCAGTTTGACATGAACACTGTGGGGATTGTGCTCATGTCTTTGCAGGTGGTGCATTGCATTCTGGGAGCTGTGCTTTTCACAGTGTGACCACAACAGCGAGTCAAAAAAGGTCAAATTGCTTTAAATCCAATCAAGAAAGCCGCAGAGGAAAAAGCAATCTGCATTTTTAGCGTCTGGCCCGTCAGTTTGACGGAAAAGTGCTTTTCCAACATGTCCTGTGTGGGAAACTGATATGTTGACATTTATAATTTGTTTTACAAAAAAACATAAAATAGTATAGGATTTATATCCCATTGGGATATAACCAGATTGGTCCCGAAGCTTCTACTTCTGCCCCTATAGACATATGCATTTAAAACAAATAGCTAGTGCTGAAGGCTTAGGTCCTGAGGTGGTATAACACAGCATGGGAGGTACCTTTAGTTCTGTACTGTATTTATTACTAGACATATAGGGCCAGGGTCACAGACATGGATTAAGCCTAGTCCAAGACTAAAAGAACATTTCAATGAAGATTGCCATAGAAAAATGTTCTTAGTCTAGCACCATGCGTAATCCAGGTCTGTGAAACCGGCCCATAAAATGCTATGAGCCTGTGCCATTTTGTTGCTGGTATACCAGATAGACCAGCACTAGACCAGCACGAACCAGTATGAACCAGTCTGGACCAGCACTAGACCAGCACGAACCAGTATGAACCAGCCTGGACCAGCACTACCCCAGCACGAACCAGTATGAACCAGCCTGGACCAGCACTAGACCAGGACTAACCAGTATGAACCAGCCTGGACCAGCA
>JAODUK010017061.1:0-14934 GCA_027564635.1 Typhlichthys eigenmanni | reverse complement strand
AACCAGTATGAACCAGCCTGGACCAGCACTACCCCAGGACTAACCAGTGTGAACCAGCCTGGATCAGCACTACCCCAGCACTAACCAGTATGAACCAGCCTGGACCAGCACTACCCCAGGACTAACCAGTGTGAACCAGCCTGGATCAGCACTACCCCAGCACTAACCAGTATGAACCAGCCTGGACCAGCATTACCCCAGCACTAACCAGTATGAACCAGCCTGGATCAGTACTACCCCAGCACTAACCAGTATGAACCAGCCTGGACCAGCATTACCCCAGCACTAACCAGTATGAACCAGCCTGGACCAGCACTACCCCAGCACTACCCAGTGTGAACCAGCCTGGACCAGCATGGAATTCATGCTGATTTATGCTGGATTTTTTTTTGCAGGGTAACGTCAGCGCCATGTGAAATAGAGAGTTGCGCCAATGGAAGTTCGAAATTCTCAAAACAGTTCCAGGAAGTGCTTGGTGGGCAATTTGAACCGACAAATACAGATACATAACTGTGATTATTGGTATGGTAGTGACTAAATGCATCGATTTACAAAAAAATTGATAGGGTATACTTATTATTATAGTATTTGCGGCTAACTGTTTTGAGGTTCCAGGATCCGCCATTGCTTTTAAAACAAAAAAAACGGTCCATTCGAGTGAGTTGACGCGACTCTCTTCTGCATAGCTCTGAGTAACGGAAATAGCATTCATGGGGGCCTATAGTGTTGTGGGGGGTGGTGTGAAACACTCAATGAAGCAGGCAAAAGTGGATATACCTGGCCAGACCAACCTGTTAAGGAGTTATCCGTCATTTGAAGCTCTGATCGACGATCTGTAAATTATTCTACTTCAGTATGACTAGTGTGATAGTTCTTTGTACGAACACACACGGGCACCGTGTCATGAAACACAACAGAAATGTGTTCAGATTTGGCGAACAAAGTGAACGTTTGCACACTTTCCAACATATCCAGACAGTTTTCTGTTTGCTCTGCATCTGCCGCAGACGTTTGCGAACACAAGGGAACGGCCTGAGGAGAATAGTTCTCGGCTAACACAAATTTGCGCTGGACAAAAGGGTGACTAATATTTTTGAAATGTTTACACAAAACCTTCAAAATTAAAGTTCAAAGCAAACATGCTCACCACGAACGTTCATCACTGTTTGCCAATTCTGAACGCACCTCAGGTTTCATGACACAATAGGTAATGAAATGTTTTAAACAGAGCCTGCAGCATATGTACAGTAATAGAAAACAATACACTATACATTTTCTTTCTGTTTAGTTTCTTCTGGCTGCTTAAATATTTACTGTAGGTTCTAACCTTATGCATGCGTGTACATGTGCATGTGAGGTGGGGCTTCATGTTTGTCCAATATCCCCAACAGTGCCTACTCTAGAGAGATGTAGATACAGCCTAGATGTTCCTGGACGTGTCTGACTGAACCAGGAGGAGAAGGGCTGGTGGTGGGAAAGTCCCTCCGGCTCCCAGGGTCCTGTTGGGACAGGATGAAAGGCCCCGTGGACCCTGATACCAGCTTACCCACAGGTGCCAAGGCTCCCCTTACACCCAGTGGTGTCACCGATGTTCAGAGACGAGCAGGGGGGGAGAGGGGGGGGGGGGGGTCACAAAACAAGGAGATGACGTCTGGATAAGCATCTGAGGGCTCAGTCAAATTCAACACCTAGCAGGTAAATGTTGGGACACCTTGTGTGTGGTTTGGGGGGGGGCTGTCCTGGCTTGCCATCAAACGAGGCAGAACTAAAGGGATTGCATCCAGAATGAGAACAATCTCTCTGTGATCCCTTTCTCACCGAGGAGGGCCTGCTTATACAGAGCTGTAGTCATCCGCCTTGTTGATGTAGTGATAAGATGTGAGTTCAGATAGACGGCCACATGGCCTTCAAGACAGGGAGGAGCTTTGCAGAGCTGAAACACAGCGCTGATAAGGCCTTATTTTACCCACAGAGTTAAAAGGTATGATAAGCCAATGTGAGCTAATACACTTTGTTGTCAAATTCAATATCTCGACGCATTCCGCCTGCTTACCCTTCTCTCTGCATGCTGGAACAATAATCTGGTGATTCTACACAGCCCTGGCTCTGTAAATAGGAACACAAACAAAGTGGTGCAGACCGCACCACACAAACTCCTGGCCTTCGCAATGCCTTTCAAATGTGGGTGGGGGAAAGCGGAGCTTCTGAGGGAGCACCCTATAGCTCTGATGCGAGGGGTGTTTAAGCTTCGATTTGAGTTCGATGTTAGCAAGCATTCGAGAATGACTTACTTTACCTTTAAATCAGGACTTTTATGAAACTAAGTGTTGTTTTGATGTGAGGTTCTGAGAGCACACTGGCACTACTCTCTACTCCTCCACACACAGAGTATATGGGCTAATAAACATAAGTGTTGTATATTCATCCTCCAACCCTAGCATTCAAGGTGATCACCCAACAAGCTGCAAAAAAAGAAAAGACTGAATTCGGAGGCACTTGATATAATCTAATCGAGGAATGCATCTTTAAAACTCACATACTGTATTTTAGACTTAGAAGAAACTTCTCAATAGTAGAACTCTGGACATACAGGAACGTGTATGGCCAATTAGCTGGGTTGCGGGTGTTTAAAAAAAAAAGGTATACTACTGTAAGTACAGTAAGATGAACACACAACACGTCTGAGTTCAGCCGTACATGTTCCAGTTGCCTAGCTTCTGTAGACAGTACAGAAGCTACTGTATATGCAGCCAAAGCAATCAGGGAGTGAATTAGACAGATGGTAATGCTACAAATATGTGTAAAGTCACAAACACTGAAACTGTACTTAGCCAAACGTAACTGTCATAGATATCACACAGAGTCAAGTATTTCAAGTATAAATTTAGTTCTTCTAATATTTATACTTTGTCAAATTTAGCAGAATCTACTCATTGTATGCTAGCCGTCCTTTGTAGTTTCCTGCCTTGTATTGGGAACATCCAACTGACACCTTGGGGGGTTGCTGGTGTGTCGCTGGACAGCAGACTCACCTGCACTGGGTCCTGTTGGAGACGCTGGGGGCCTCGGCAGCCGCCTTCTTGACCTCAAACTCCTCCTTGGTGATGCCCAGACCACTGCCCCTATAGCCAAGCTCCACGACCTGTCGGGCTAGCTTCTCGTCCTGCAGGAACAGCCAGAGAACGCCAGTCAGTGGGTCAGGCAGACCGCTCGCTAGCTAACTGTGTAGCCGTGTAGCCTGTGTAGCCATTTTGTACAGAGTCAAGTATTAGTTTAGTTCTTAAATAGATTTAACATTTAAAAAGGTAAAGATTTCAAGATGTTATTCTGTCAAATTCAGTGGAAATCTAGTCATTATATATGCTAGCTGCCCTTTATATTCGACTGCTTGAGTTCAAATATTAACAAACTTTCTACAGAAGCCCTGACTCACTAAGTTTCCCTCTGACTTGTCACAATAATTTACTTACAAGGAAAAGGTTGATAAAGTTAAATGTAAATTGTCCATGAAAACCACTTATTGCTAAAAACCATGCATTGATGCATTAACGCATTCTAACATGCTTTTTTCCCCGTTTTCTGAAACAGGTGTCTAAATACTTGCCTATTCTTGTTGGCAGGTAGGAGAATAAAAGACGTTGCATAATTTGGGAGTTATAAGGGCCTGTGGCACAGGGTCAAAAATGTTCCCAGATGAATGCCATGAATCACAGAATACTGAATTGGCAAGGATTTAATTTTGATTTGCAGCTTTGAAAGAATTCTATTAATTTGCAGACGTGGAATAACTTCACCGTTTATTAGTTTAATCTTTATTTGCAGACCCACCAACATCAAGCCCTCTTCATAAACCCATCATCATAAACCTAATCGCACCGTCAAATCCTGTGGTTTGTTGGATCATAGCTGTGGCCACATCTCATCCAATCTAAAAACTGTGAACTCCTACAGCCAACCCTGAGTCTGGTTACATGTCCCCCCCTCCCAAACCTTGATGTGGTTTACCAGAAACAAGTCACAGGCCTTTGCCAGGCCTGAAACTTCATGTTAAAAAGGGTCATTGAGGCAGTCCACCTGAATAGGCAGCCAGTTAACCAGGACACCTGTTCTCTTCTTGACTGTCGTATACAGTCTACTCATCATGAGCCATACACTCTGGCTTATGCTTTAAGGAAGCCCCTACCTTGCTAAATGTCCTGAGAGAGATTTATCTGCCTTAGCGGTACAAACACACGGGTCAAATGACCTGAGTGTGTGTCACAGTGGAGTGACTAAACTGATCGTCAGGTCAGAATAATCCTATACACAACCTGTGTTCAGTTCAGACAACGCTATAAGATAGAACAGAGAGCTTCAACAGGGGGTCGGCAGCCCCTAGGGCATCCTCAAAAGTACTGCCAAATGATTTGATTCCACTTTTCCTTCCAAAAATGTAAATATAATACCAATCAATATACACATAAATTATTTTGCATCGTGTAGATGTATACATGTTGTACACAATAGTTGCTACCATGTATAAAATGTATATTTTGTTATAGTACAATATCAACAAGGTCTACTATAGGCTAACAAAATACAGTACATTTATACATAGGAATATGGCCGCCCTACACTTAATTGTAATTGTTTAATAAGCAACAACAACATACAATTTGCAGGAGTCCCTCCCTCCACCATGTTTCTATATCAGCCACTGCCTGAAAACACGTATAAGACCTCTGGGCTGTACCACCTACACCTAAATTATTTGTAATTCTGCCATCTACTGGGCAAACTATGAAATACCATTCGAATTAGTTCACCCAGTTTCAGTATCAGATTAATGTTTGTGAATAAGTAGACGATTCAGCTAATTTTATGCATAGGCTATACAACTTATACCGTACTTACTACTTACTACTTAACCTACGTTATGCATGCCCTATGTATCAATCTAAACAAAACAGACTATAAAGCAATCGTGTATTTGAAAGCTGCTGTACAAAATTATATATTGTAACGAATATGTAGGTATTTGTATTTTTCATTATGTAATTTCGTTATTTTAAAACGTTTGTAGCACAGCTTCGTAGCAGGATAAATAGGAATAGCCTACTCCCTTGCAGCAGGGAGTGACTGACACCTAGTGTGTATATCGGCAAACTACAGAAGATAATTACTGGTTGTCAAATGTAGGCAAACATTTGTAATCATTAATACTGCTTAAATAATAATTACAGTGACTATTTTATTTGTTGGCTTTACCTCCAAGTAAAACAGGTCCAGAGGAGTAATTTGTGAGTCGAGGAACTCCTCGTAGGTACTGAACTGTGTCACCACGTTATCCACTGCAGTGCGGTTCTCCTCCATCTTCCCTGCGTGCTGCGCCTTCTCCAAGTGAAGGGGATCCTGAATTCGTAGGCTGTTTACGAAGATATCAGAAACATCCACCCCGTAGTCCTGAAGCAACAGGCCTACTGTGGGTTGTTGGTCTTTGCAACCATGGAAACTTGGCAGTGGGGGCGCTGTTTAGCAGGAGCCACACTTCACATAATTAATATGTCAATTACATGTCATAGCTAAACAACACATGCTGGAGAATAGTTCTGCACCTTCATCAAGTTATGGGGCTATGATAATCAGATAAATAACATAAAGACTAGTCACAGTTCAACGGAACTGTGACAGGCTTTAAAAAACGATTTCCAAATTATGCTTCACAGATTTAACATGGAAATTTAACTTTTTACATTCCCCCAACAATATATACATATCTCCCAGTTATAAAAGGATTCAAAAGATTGTATAACGGAAATACTGAATATTCTAATATCATGATTATTCTAAGGTTAAGGCTAGGAAGCCAGCTCCAACTGAAACAAGAGACGAGGCATTTACAATGAGACTAAAAGTCGACTACCTCCTCCAAAGCCTGCTCGTTAATTACCTCAAGTTTAATGCTGGTGCAGTAACCTTGTTCAACCAACCAATCACATTCTGTCGAGAAGGAGGGCAGTCTTGGTCCGAAGGTAGCGTGTTTTGCCAGTAGCGCTCAATTAGCGCCTAAATCACGCTTCAAAATCTAAATCATCAATCAAAGTCAAAATAAATTAAGGTCGTTATTTTATTCCCTGCGTTCAACGCTTTTCCTATGCATATGCGATTAGCTAAATAGGGTAAAGGCCTATATCATTTTTGTAAAGCAGAAATAATCAATTATATGGCAATACAAGTGAAAATGTATTTTTCTTTTTTTTAAGATGATCCCAAGACTATTCATGATATGCATAAATATTGCATTAGCTGCGCATGTTCTTCGTTTTCTATGTTCTGAATATTGCTTTTATAGTAATACACATTGGCTGAGCCTCAGTAGCCTTATGGAGTGCCAGCTTCTGTTATGCAATATAACCTCACCGTGTAAGTCATTTAATGGCTGATCCATTGATTGTACGTCCTACAGCGTTTTCAAATGTGTTCATTTTCACCTACATACAGTATATCTCAATAACAATGGCATAATGTTGTGTGTATGTTGTTCCTGTAACCGTTGAGATTGTAAAACAGCCATATGGCAAATCATTCACTCAATTTAAACTAGATTAGCTCTGCTTCAGTGATAGGACAGTAGGCAGACTGTTATGTTGTATTCGCTCCAATGGGGATTCCACATATTTTATTAATTTCACATTTAAAGACCGACAGTTTGTGGTGATTACAGTTAAGTTAGACCACATTGTTTAGGACTAATTAGTCTGACAACGCCAGCAAATTACAGATTTAAGCAAAGGGATACAGTAGAGACGTAAATGCATATTCATGGGGAAATTTATTTTATGTGAAGCAGGCGTGTGTGCGTGCGTGCGCGTGTGCGTGTATGTGTGAGTGCATATGTGGGTGTGCGTGTGATTGTTAGTAGGCTAGGCTCTATAACTTCAATTCACTTCAGAAGTTATTACTTTCTACTTCCTCCTCTCTGATTGTTGAGCCATTTCTAAACCCTTAGGATGGATGTCTTCAAATAACCGTTGATTAGCCTATCTTTAGCTAATCAATCCTTGGCAAACATGAACTTTCTTTGAACCATTGAGTCTATAGTATCCTAACTTCATTATATACTGAACATTTGTCATTAATTAATCTTTGAAACATATTTTGCATAGTACAAATACTTTTATTTTACATTTTGGATTTTGCACACCAATGAAACTGTGTGCTGTGTTTTGCAGATATATTAGTGTGTTTTCGAGAAACACTAAGTTAATGGAGGAGGTTCAAGGGCTATATCATACTGTGCAGTTCTTTTTACTTTTGCTGCGCTTTGAGAATATTCCAATATATAAAATGTTAATTTAATTGCAATGTCTGTATATTCAGATAGAGAAAACATCTAAAAGTCATTAGAGGAATAATGTCAATAAGTACAAATTGTAGACTTTCAACAAGATACACTCTGTACAGTAATATATTTATTTGCATAATGATACATAAAAAACTTGTTTAATTAATACGTTTTTACAAAATATTTTTGTAGAAAAATAATTATTAGGGCTGTATATAAGGAACAAACGAAATGAACAATTCTGAAAAAAGAAAACAAAATGTAACTAAATAAATCATCATCAAAACAGGTACAGATTAGCCCAGACAGCTCATGATATTGATAATGCTGCACATAAGTGGAAATATTATCATGTCAATTGACCTATCCCAACCCCCGCCCCTTTCTGCTTGTCCTCCAATAACAATTGAGCATTTTTTCAATCTGAAGGAACCTCCCGTCAACTGTCTGTTTTGCTGTAATAGCTTTATATGGTGCTTTGTCCTACCTAGTTACAGTAACTAGGTAGGACAAGTGAAAGGGGCATGTAAATCATCTTGTTTGGCTACATTGACATCTGTATAAAAGTGTTAAAAAGTGCACATTAGTCTTGTGTGAGCACATTTCTGTGTAACGTGCACACTTTGCAACTTCTTTATTTCTGCACCCTTGTCAGTAGCCTATATTTTTATTTGCATGTTTTTACAGACACACTTGCACTGTGTACATGTAAATACTTATGTACATACACTATAATTAGGCCCTATAAATAAATAAAAAAATGTAAGTAAATTAGTACATAATGTTTATGCCATGTATATTGACGCGGTTGCATTGTCATGATACACAACAAACACTATCAAACAATGATCAGTGGGGATTCAGTTGGGCGGGTCATGCTATGGCTGTTTGCCATGTAATGTTCCGCCTCGAGCTTCTTCCCCCTTCATGGGTGAGGATCAAGAACCAGAGAGCACGGGATGTTTTCATGTGACTGGTCACTGTGGTGGGTCTTCTCCTGATCCCTGACAGCGGCAGCTCCAGGCAGACGTCACATCATGTCGACGGTACGTTAAGCGCTCAGCTCGGGGGCTTGGAGGTTCTGACGTGGTTTTTACAGGCAAACAGGTGCGACTTTCTTCAAGTGTGAGTGGCTGACAGTGTGGAAATGTAGACCATTTTCATGAATAAGATACTATGCACATGTTGACAAAGCATATAAAGGACAATATACAGCGTTTCATCTAAGTGTTGGATTAAATATGCCATCTTTTACTAACTGATACAACCGCTTCAACAAAGAAACATTATATTAAACAGCCCATTTTACAGACAACAGGAATGATGTGGTCATCATAACCAATTTGGAAAAACATTTCTTCCTTACAGTGGTGTACACTTTAATTCTTTTTTATTTTATTATTAGAATTATTTTGGTTATATTTAATGAGTCAGTTTCTCTTCTTTCTTTTTCATTGATTTCACTATTCCAGTGTGTTTATTGAAAGCTCTTTGCCAGAGTGAGAAAAGCCTTAACTTTACTAAGATTATTATTTTTTTTAATTGTACCAAACTGTGTGGCAAAGAGAATAACAACTTCATTGTTCCCAAAACTCAAACTCTTTTCAACTGACCAACAATGTCTGTTGAAAAGAAGTGAACTGACTCACTGCACTGTACGTCAGTTTTTCCGAAAGTTTTTACTGAAAGTCCATAAGACATGTTCCCTCCTCTAGCAGAGGTCCAGTGGCTATCCAAATCGGTACTTGGGCCAGTACTTGACCTGGGCCCGTCTTGGCGGCGCCTGTGCGCTGACCTTTGACCCTGAAGGTTTCGGTGGCGGCGGCATAGCCCTCCGTCTCCCCTTGTTCTCGTCCGCCACAGCGAAGCCTGTGTCGCCGGCGGCGATAGCGTCGTGCGGGCCGACGCGTGGCAGGAAGTGGGTGGAGACGTGCTGGGATTTGACCCGCGGGCTGGAGCCCATTTTGGCCTTGCCCCGCTTGTTGAGGGCCACAAACCACTCCCGACCGCTCCTGCGGTTCCTATGCACCACGGAGGTGTAGGTGTTGTAGCTGTTCTCCTGAAAGCGCTCCCTGAACTTGCAGTCATCCGTGAACCCTTCCTAGGGGAGAGGGAACAGTAGCCTCGTGAGACCCTCATGAGCTCGCCATCTCCCGTGCCCTTTGTACATCACATTCACTCATTAAATTGTCTCTAACAGATTCATCATTGTATTTCATCCGCTAACCTTGATCAACCTATCAGCAACAATTTACATTGTGACATTAATGATTTACTAGGCAAAAAATCTTCCGCTCTTCCATAGCCTCATTAGACCACCCTAAGCTTGCAAGCTGCAGTTTCATTTGGCCACGAGGATAAGTCTGGAGCCCCTCAATTGAAAAGTGTTTGTCCTTTTGTGTAGGAAACAATCGGGCCAGTCAGTGGCCAGCTGATGTTTTTCCTGAGATGACAGTATCAGTATTCGTCGTACATTTCGGTTTACATCAGCACTCTAGATGATTGTGTAGGATTAGGTTGTACGATTGTACATAAGGAAGTTTGATTGGAATGTATGCGCACTGCCTTTATGACAGACACTTTTGAATTGAGGGGCTCCAGACTGACTCTCGCTGCAAAATAAAACTGTAGCTTGCGGTATCAGGATGGTCTCGTGAGGCTATAGAGAAGAGGGGAATATGTTTTGGCCAGGAAATCATTACCATCACAATGTCAATTGTGGTTGATGTTTCAGCAAGGTTAATGAATGAAATACAATTATGAATCTGTAAATTGTTGTTGATGCTTCAGCGAGGTTAATGAATGAAATATAATCATGAATTTGAGACAGGCATCTGAACATTTTGGATTCTGAAATACATATAGTGGTGTACAATGTGCACTAATGTTTCGTCAGTGAGAGAGATAAAAAGGACTCAGCTGGCTAACATCTGGGAATTATGTTTACCTACAGACCACCATGTAACATGAGAGAGTTTTCTCCTGTTGGCCTCTGCTGAGATAATTGCCTTTATGTCGAGGTAAAAAAATTGCCCCTATCCCTTTACCGGAAAACTCTCATTTGACAAGAATCTGGACGGTGACCCTGTGAACGACCCTGTGCTCGATATTTACATTTGCGTCAGATCCCTAGCGATTAACTAGCTGACAAAGAATATTCTAACCACAACGTAAAATAAAAAAAAATATATATATATATTTTATTTTATTTATAAAGCCCTTCAGGGTACTATAAAAATACACCTTAGTTTTTAGTGTAAGCTAGTACACCTTTTTTCTGAGCTAGCACCCACAAACTTCATTCAATTCATGTGGTTTTCCAGAGATAGCCTAATAGCCTATCCTCGCCTCGCTCTGGAAGTACAGCCACGCTTTCACCAGACTCTGTATGCCAAGGAGAAGTACTACGGCACTGAAGGGAGAGGGGTTTTCTCGAGAATGCCTACACCTTTAAATGCCTGCATACACTACATGCACTATATTGACCACTTGAAAATTGAGCTGAGAGATATACGGTTGTCAGGGTTTGATGGCCCTGCCATGCTTCCTGGGGTTTCCCTTCACTCTATGTCTTGTCATTACACACGCCTGGTGCCCATTCCCCTAATTAGCCTTAGTATATGTAGCCCTCTGTTTGTCCCTGTCTTGGTCGGTTATTGTTTGCTGTAATGGTGAGTGTCTTTGCTTCGGTTTTTGAATTAAAATCCTTATTGTTACAACTCCAACCTGCGTCTGGTTTCTGCCACCCCCCACTCTGGCCGTGACAACGGTAATCAGGCAGAGCTAGACGAAGCAATCCCTCCATTCCACAAAGAAATGCATTCCCTGGGAAGAGCCTCCTATATCTTGACCATCTTAATTGTGATTTGGCTATTTATATGTGGATGGTTTGGATATCCAGTATTTCTGTTGCCGAAAGACATTTCCCTCTGGGATAATAAAGATGCATTGATCCACAGGTGATGCAGCCTCACGGCTTAAAGGCTCTAAAGGTGAATTTTATTGTAGCGTACGCCCAGTGCTGCCAAGAATGAGGAGTGAGGAATGATGGAGGGATTAAATTAAAGGATGGGAACCATACCGTGTCCACAGACAGAAACGTTTAGTGACCCAGGAAGTGAAGCATCTTGGCCCAAAACAAGTGACGTTGTAAAAGGACATCCAGCATACCTTAAGTTAAATAGCTGATCGATGCTTAAATTCTGTCTGGTTTGGAAGCTTTCATTGGTTAGAGTCTGATTTGCGGATGCAGGTTTTTTGTTTTCTTCGTGCGATGTCTGATTTACAATGTCAAAGCATTGCATTTCAACCCAAAAAAAACGCACCTTGTTGCCAGGGTCCATAGGCTATATGTAGCAGCATGTCCAAAGGCTATGGGGCCTGTGTCCACCAAGCACGTTTTTAGCGCTGAGCTATTTTCAATACAAACAACTTACCTTGCCCTCGGTGCAAAGAACGCTGTGGGCACTCAGCGTTCTTTGCACTGCGCTGCCAACGCTTTCAGTTGAAAACAATTAAACGTCAATGTCATTTGTCTTTTGTAGCCTAGCAAGAGACGTGCTCTGAAAAAGAGGTTGTGGGCCCTCTCGTCGCTAACAGTGCTTGGTGGACACAGGCCATATGAGTGTATTGTTGGTCTGGTTACACCAGGCTGCCCCTGTGTCCCTGGACAGCTTTGCATCAATGCCCCTGGGAGCTGTCAGTCAACATGTCAGTTGATAATGTTTTTTATTTCTTATATTGCTATATACTTTGTAAAAGGTTCTTTTTTTTTATTAATTTTTAATTGGCATCTACACATTTGCCCCAAACAACATCTCACTGTCCCTGTATTGCAACTGTCTGTCTGTTTGTTTTTATCTATGAATAAACTAAACTAGAACAGCTGCTTCTTGATGTATAAGTAAGTTACGGTCATTTTCTCCAATGACCACAGGTCACTTGGACTAGTATGAGACAAAGTAATAAATGCTCAAATCAGCTTTCATGAAACATGCATGGACCTCTACCATTTTCTCTCCTGAGGTTGTGTGGTATGTAACCTATTAGCTACATAACGCGCTCTCCCATCGCAAGTTGCTCAAGACAAGAACATTAAAAAAATGCCTGACATTTGGGGAGGGGGGAAATGTAGAAATTATGGTTATGCTATGTTGAACTCCATTACTCAATGTCCAAATTTGAGCTTGACGTATCCATTTGATGGTTCTTTGTTTACCGGCTATAAATACCTTGTGTGGGAAACTTTAACATGTGCCCAGAGGTGCATGCATGTTCGCAGTGGTGCGGTTTCCTTGTATAACCGCCGCTGCTCTGGAATAACACAAACATGTTCTGCTTTGCTGCAGAATGCAGCATAGCAGAAAATGATGCCATTGCCGCATTTGGTAAACATGTCCGTCACACGTCGCCCTGCCAGACAGCAGTGTGTTTTGAGTTGTCCCAACTCAGCAGCGTTTGGCTTTGGACTATTGTTTTAAAGGATGGTTGGCAAATTACAGGCAGAATCCCCGAGGGTTCCGTCTTAGAGGATCACATCATTGCTGTGCAAATGCATATATAGTGGCACGTATGAATATTCTCACACACACACACACACAGTAAAGTTAAACAAGGGAAATAAAAATGTACTGGGACTTAACATGGTCACAAGATAGAGTGACTTCACCTATCATGCTTTATCCTAAGCTGTTGTTTTTTTAATTGGGATTTTCAATTTTCTTTTATAAACACAATTACAGACTGACAACATATACAGTTTTGTTTTTTGTGTTTTTTTTTTTTTTTTACAATAAAAAAAAGGGGAACAATGATGTTTAATATCCAATGGCGTAACCAGGCAACACCGGGCCCCAATGCAGAGCGGAGAAAACGGGCTCTTGACAATATAAGCCTATAGTAAAGCAAGCTGTTTCTAAATGTAACCCAATATAAACAGCTAAATGCGCTACACTAGCCTATGATGCCAAATATCTGCAGAAGTACTGGAGTAGCCCATCTTTAAGCATTTTAGGAGATCATGGGTATCAAGACATATGCATTGTCTTACATCTCCCAAGTCAAAGATCAACGATGAAAGCGGACGTTGGAGCACCATGACAGATGAAACCATTTACAAGTGAAAAGTGTGAAATAAGTTGTATGAATTTACTTACTTCATTAGTACACACTACAGGCTTGCTTTACGCTGTGCTTGACAAGCTCTGATAGATTGCTCTGTCCCATTGAGCTACGTTAAGTTTTTAACGTCACATCATTCTGGAAGAGGAGCTCTTGCTAAAAGCAACACTGTAGGCTAAGTACAAATTACTTATTTTTTGTAGGTTTTCATTTTCGGCTGCCTCTTTAATTAATCGTTTCTTATGCCAGATTTTATGTTTATAATCCATTGCTACATTTACAGTTCTTTTGAAATGTATCAGGCTACTCGTAAAATTATATTGCTATGCAGTACGCATGTGATATCAGCACCATATCCCATGATTCCACTGGCCAACTCCACACATTTTAACATCAAATCGACCATTAATTGTTGCTAAATCAAAATGTATAATAATATATAACTGTGACTATGAGGTAAGATAACCTATGTGTGCTTTATGCATAGCAGATTTTGTAAACAAAATCAAGAATGACAATTTCAGGAAATGTCTGCATATTGAGCACTATATATATCTACTAGCGGCTAGATTTTAATAGTGGTTATCTAGAGCTTGGCCAGCTCGGAAGCTCAGTTAGAGGAAGAGTTGTACATTAGAGGGCCTGGTTGATCATTAATATGGGCTCGCGTTCACGGGCCCCAGTGTGATTGCGTTGTATTATGACCATTACGCCCTTGTTTATCTATTTTTGTTGTTTGTCTGTAATTGTGATGTAATGACTTGCTGCTGCCTATCCCGTGATAGCTTCAACACTCTTGAAAAAGAGAGGTTATCTGAAGAGCCGTTCCTGGTTAAATACATGATCATATTTATACTGTAAATCCTCTCATTTTCAGTTGGGTGCTTCCATATGTAGTATAGCCTACTGTATAGAGCACCTGTAGGAACTACTTTCAATAGTAGTACTGCCTTGTGTGTCAAACATGATTGTATGTGTGCTCACAGGCCACTGTTCTAATGGTAATTCAAAACCTAAAATTAATTATTCTACATATTCTAAATAAATGAATTAACTTTCTGCTTTACATATTTTATCAATCCATCTTTAAAATGTCTCTTCAGAAACACAGACCTCTACTGTAGAAAGCGAACACCTTATTAAACATGCTCTATATCCAATATTTTGAACATCTGTTGTCGATGTAAAGACTGTTGTGGACTTTAATAAGGCATAGTGGAATAATGGAGCGTCCTCAGCAGAGGATGACATCACGCCCCCTCTGTGTGTGTTGTAATCCATCTCCTGTTCTCTGTTTTCATAGTCGAGATGACCATGTGTTCAGTGTGTGTGCGTGTGTGTGTGTGAGTGCGTGAGTGTGCATGTGTGTGCGTGTGCGTGTGTGCGTGTACGTGCGTGTGCATGTGGACATGTGTGGCCCACACATCATTTGATTGGTCTGAGATGCTGACATCTAGTGGCCGTAGTTCAAATAGAGCCACTTTAACATT
>JAODUK010017050.1:0-19474 GCA_027564635.1 Typhlichthys eigenmanni | reverse complement strand
TAGAGAGCTCCTGACTGCACCAGAACAGAAGATGGGCTACAGTAGAGAGCTCCTGACTGCACCAGAACAGAAGATGGGCTACAGTAGGGAACTCCAGACTGCACCAGAACAGAAGATGGGCTCCAGTAGGTAGCTCCTGACTGCACCAGAACAGAAGATGGGCTACAGAGCTCCTGACTGCACCAGAACAGAAGATGGGCTACAAAGCTCCTGACTGCACCAGAACAGAAGATGCGCTCCAGTAGGTAGCTCCTGACTGCACCAGAACAGAAGGGTTGCACCAGAGTGAAGTTCATGAATCTAAAACCGACCTAACCCTTTACATTCCCGGGGCGAAGCTGAGCCAATTGTGCCTTGTGGAAGCAGAACTACAGTATGGCCGCAAGAGACCCAGTAAGAAGGAGCAACATGCCTCACAGAAACATCAGCCAAACTCAGGCCACTCGAGAACCCTGGTCGGTACGGCCTTTGCTCCGTGAGCCAAATAATTAATTAAACATCAGAGGGCACTTTGTGGGTCTGGGGGGAAACGGCTGGGATTCAAGCCCATTTTCTATCTGTGGACGTGTGTGTGTGTGTGTGTGTGTGTGCGTGTGTGTGTGTGTGATGGGAGTGATCAAAAAAGACATTTATCACTGACACAAACTAAAATTAACTCATGCTGCATCTTATATGTGAGCTAAATTACAGTGCGCCTATAACATTAACAGGATTCTGCCGTAGAGCTTTTCTGTCAATAATGCAGAAATGGTATTATGCTAGTCATTGAATTATATTAGTCTATATACTTTACTGACTTTCATATATAGGCTACATTTATGCTTTATTGACTTTTAGGCACATTCAAATGTATTGTGATTTTGGTTAATTGCTGCTTAGGTGTATTGTACAGGTGAATCATGTACTGTAGTGGTGGGGTATATTCATGTAAAAATAAAATAAAATACAACAATTCAAACTGTTGTGATAGCAGATATGATTGATGCATAATTGCATCAATTGGCTTTGTTGAGTTACCTTGCTGCCTTAAGATGACACAAAATATCATATTTATTCTCTTGGATAGTGGTAATTGAAGTGGAGGAAATAAAACCACCAGCAAATATATGTGTAGCCAGACAAATGGTTTTTGCAATGAATGTTAACCAGTGTCTACATGAAAACTTTAATAAAACTTTCATACCACAGTTGCAGAGACATATACACCTCTGCTTAAAGCATATGGTCTTTTGTCTAATGATTATCTACTGTACCTCAATATATGTCCTGTCTCAGATACCTGGAACTCAGATATACCTGTAAAAATCCATTGTAGTAAGGAAAACAAAAATGTCCAGTGACGTCATTTAAATTGCCTGTGCTTTGACTGCAGTATAGAGCTCATTTTCTTTCTCTCTGAGCTGTTACAGGGGATTTCTTCAAGTACCTATCTCTCTCTTTTACTTCCTCTCTCTCTCTTTTACTTCCTCTCTCTCTCTTTTACACACATACTCTTGCAGCACACTTTCTAATTATCATCCTAGTTCTCTCTCTGTCTCTCTCTCTATCTCTCTCTCTCTCTCTCAAACTCAAACCATGTTCTGTGATTGGACACAATAAACAGTTGTTTACAGGCTGAAATAACAAAGATTGTCGCCATGGAAACCCCAGCATCCACCAAGCGCAGAGTGGCCCTTGCTGATTTCTAAAAGGAGCAATTATCTGATGACATCAAAGACAGGCGACCACATAAAAAAGAAGAGCTTGATGGAATCAGAGCCAAGCCATTCATGAAGCAGGTGGAGATGGGTTCAGGGTAGGTCTTATTTGAGTGACTAGCTTCAGGCGACACACCATTTACCACAAACGTAAACATGCACAAACTGATTTAAATTAGATCTGAATTTGTGTTGTTTCTGGTGTATATAACAACAAGGTGTTGATATGCTTTTTAAGATAATGTGAATTCAACTATAAAATGAATTCTGCTAGTACTACAAATTATCCACATTAGCAACATCAGACCTACAGTAATTCACCAAACGGTGCTGTAGGTTTCTAATGTGGCAGTGATTTTTCCTGTTAATTGATTCCACTGAAAGTCTAAATAATAAATGAAGCATCACCAGCATCATCACCTTGTCCTCAAGCCTTTCATGTAGCGCCACAGCTTGTGAAGGACTTCCAGGGAATATATGGAGAAGGATCCTTTTACATAGTTGGAGAACAGTGGTCCACATGGCTGCATTATATTACAGTACATGGGTTATAATGAGCTTCTACAAACCAAGAGATAAACGGGCGTAGGGTGGGGGAGTTGTTGAACAGCAAATCTTGTTGACATTTTCAATTAATCACTCGGAAATTGATTGCAGCATTGCTCCCATAGGAGATCGGCTAGCATTTTCATATAGGGGGAGGTGAGAACTCTAATAAGTAATTCATAGTCTGACGAAAATGTATTATAAAACAAGGTGTTGATTTCCAGAATGAGAACAACATGAAATTAATTGCAATAAGGCTCCCCAATGAGCTTTTATATTAGAATCAGAATCACTTTAAAAATATATTATTGGTCACTTTAACCTAGTGACATTTCAAACTATAGACAGTAGTGTGGACACATGGTCCATACATTACAAAACACACACACGTACACACACACACACACACACACACACACACACACACACACACACACACAAAATCCCTTTACCTGAAAAGGTTAGACAAATTATAGTTTTACAATGGGAGGCAGGCTACATCGGTGGCATTGGTGACATAAAATGGTAAAAGACTAAAGGTTTTACCATGGAACAAAATGGCCGGGAGGAATTTCAAATATGGATAAATACTATGTTACACTCTCAGGAATGAGAGAATGGAATCAAAACAAAAGCCTAAACCATAAAATAGATCTGGTGACATAACTGACTTGTCTCACCAGTACTTTTTCTCCATTCTAAACATTTTGGTAGCAGTGTTTTTAATTACAGTAATCCCTTCATTATCAGTTCATACTCAATGCCAGACAGCACCTTATGATGGTTGAGGCTGTGTATTCTCATCAAAGTTCATCAGTGTTGAACTCCAATCTATACGAAATTATGCAAAATTGCTTCACCGCAGGAAGCTAATGTTTTATTCGCACCTTCGCTTATATTGAAAGTGAATGGGAGGCGAATATCTGATAGGCTATGGCTATGCTTGCACTCACCAAAGCAGGCGCTTGAAGTGAAAGGGACAGTCTATGGTTCTTCCTCTGGCTCTGGGCAAACTTGTGTATGCTAACCGTTCTTGGAAAACACTGCATAGGTCCATTATAAACTCACAGTTAAAAAGAGTGCTATAGTTTCTCGTTAAAATTGGTTGTTTCAAACCGGCATCTGTGTGAATAAGTAACGTAAGCATATTTAAACCACTTTGTTTGTATTACATCCATATCCCATGATGGGGACTGTCTTAAGTTTAGCTACTGTAACTTGAAAATTAAAGGAAAAAAACATCCCTTTTTTTAATCTTGCCGACTACAGGTGTCGTGCCCAAAAGTGACTGTTCGATAAAAATCACCGTATGAAAAAAATAATTTTATGATTATATTCCCACATTTTTAACTGGTAAAAATTAATTGATTAATTATAAACTAGGTCACAGAGCAGGTGAAATACTATAAATTATACTTAATTTAAAAATATATTCTTTTTTTTTCTAGGCCCATATAAACCATCATGTATAGTCTAGTTTCCAAATATTAACAAGGATATTTGACATAGCAAAGAAACACATACAGCATAGGCCTACGCATTGGAAATTATAGCCAATGATAATTTTATCCAGATAAAAGCAGCTGCAGACGGACGGCAATTACATTTTATAGGACAATCACTTTTGGGCACGACACCTGTCACCTGTTAACGCCAGACAGCTCGAATATTGTCATGAGTTGGGTGGGGGCACACATTCATAATTTACATTGATTATTAAATAACTATTGATATTTATAAAATAGAATATTTGGCGACTGATTACTATTATAAACAAGTGTTGTGTTTATCTTAACATAAAAAAATAAAATACCAAACTGTTTGGGTGGCTACGTGACTGGTTCGCAGTGGTTTCCTCCTATGTGGCGTAGACCTCTGGTTAATTTTGAAACTATTGGACAGCGCTGAACCAATCGGTGTTGCTACAACTGTTTAGATTGCCTCATCTAGCTCTACCACCATTTAGAAACACACTCGACTTCAACGTCATCTCACTAACCCACGCTGATTGGGCCGCCAGCAGGGTGGCTGTGCGAACGCTAATGTGATCAGGGTTTCAAGACTGTAATCTCAGCGAAATAAACTGAGCTGAGAGCATATTCGGGCGGAGCCAGGCTAATAGGTTCGTACCATTGTGTGTGAACTGTTAAAAGTATAAAGATTTAAGAAATGGTGAGTTTTTCCAGGAATTCTGTCTAAGCAGTGAAGAAAAATTGTAATAGCATAGACATGATAAAAAAGTATATTAAAAGTATAAAAACTAACATATAGGATTGTGCAGGGAGGTAAGAACCTCAAAAGGCTTATAGTAAAACCTTCCCTCCAGGATTTACAATTCATCCTATGGATATTTATTTTCTTACCTTAACGAAATAACAAATAATAATAACATATTACATAATATTAAGGTATTGTTAAACCTCAAAATAGAAGCTAACTGTGTGATGTATAATCCACCATCATCATTTAAATGCAAGAAATTACACAATAAAGGGATGAAATGTAAATTATTCAAAGCCCCTGGGCTACCACATGCAGAGCACACACAAAGTTGTCGAGCAGAATCTGAAGTTATGTAAACTTATTTTTGATTGGCCTGGAGAATTGACAGTGTTGACAAGTTTGAACTCTACATATGGGTTCATTGCCTCTTTGATCTTTACGTCTGAGATTACACAGGCTTCCCGCAGGCTTTCACTGACTGACAGAGCTCCTGCTGCGCACTGTGTTACATGGGGGTTGTTTCAAAATGCAACCATAGCGTAAAGTAAAATGTGCATCACAGCTGGCTGGATGATGGCATGGATCAGTATCAGGGCTGGATTATGGACGGGGCACATGGGGCCTGGGCCCAGGGGCCTCTGACTGTTAGGGGCCTCTGGCTAAAAGACCTTTTCTTACCTCTTTCATTACAGTAACGTGTTTTTACACACACTGAATGTGTTTTGTAGATGTATCGCACCATTCTCTGTGAAATCTAGACTGCAGTCTGTAAAAAGAGCAGCTGTTTCTGAAATGCTGGAATCACCATGTGTGGCACCAACAATCATAGCTCAGCATCTTGATCGTGTCCTGTTCTAATATTTGGTCAAACAACAACTAAAGCTCTCTACCTCATACACTTTTGTGTTGCATGCAGCCACATGATTCGCTGATGGTGGGCTAGTATTTGCATTTGAATAATATAACATGTTTACAAGGTACAGATGGCTAGTGAGTGTATATTGATTATTTGAATTGGTTAAAAACGTTATTTTGTAGGTTTGTACCTCACACAAGTTGCTTTGGGTTGGATAAAACAAAGCCTTTGCTAAATTACTTGCAATGCAAACGTGACTTAATATTATGTTAATTATAAAAGCAAATTATATTATTTTGTACAACATTTAGGCAATAATAATTCCCTAACAACAGGAGAATTGCAGAATTATGACAGAAAAAAAGCCACTGTATTATTAAAAAAATGAAGCCATTCTACAAATGTAATCCAATCCAAGATGTAGCCTGATGGTTGTAAATCCTGTATGAGTTATCTACAGGTGTTTTTTAGTCCTCTTCTCATAAAAGTATATACTTTTAATATATCATAATATGTTACATTTCTGGTATAGGTTAAACTAGGAACAAAGGTTGAAAATATGCAATAGCTATAAACCCTCTGTGCAACACATCAGTTTCAGGCTTGTACTGGAACAATGTTAAACTGCATTGTCCCTAGATAATAAGAAAACAAGGCATGTATTTGGGGGGTGGGCTCCAAAGATGCTTGTGCCCAGGGGCCTCTGGGGAGGGCAGGGGTTTCTTGGGAATAGAGATGTTAAAGTGTTACGCTAGGATCAGCTCTGACAGCTACATTCTCTCTGCATGGCCTGATGGCGACCATGTGTGTTTACAGGGCCTCTTGTAACACTGTAGCATGCCATGTGCACACAGACCCTAGTGTCTACGCTACAGTAGACCTACATGCACAGCACAGTGATGGGAAAGAACAGAAGGAGTATTAATTACCAGTGTGGATGTGTGGTTGTTTGTTAGAGCTGCGAGAGAACGTGTTGGGGGCGTGGTTGGTTGGTTGTTACCGCTGTTGGAGAGAATGTGTTGGGGGCGTGGTTGGTTGGTTGTTAACGCTGTTGGAGAGAACGTGTTGGGGGCTTGGTTGGTTATTAGCGCTATTGGAGAGAACGTGTTTGGGGCGTGGTTAAAGGGAATCCCAGAGATTTGTGGTAATAGAATGTATATCATTAGGTAACCATGTGTCTCCCCATTGTATGGCACAGAACACGTACTGTACTTTTGTACCTACTGTACTATTATTTGTCATATTTCCCGATGGACAAGTCCAGCAGATGAAGGGATCATCTAAAAACATGTTTGGTTCACCCTCCAGCCAGTGCCATCTGATCAGTGACACTGGCTCCTATCTGCACAGCGGTTGCCCACTGCTCCCTTGAGGGATGGGTTAAATGCAGAGGATGAATTTCACAACATGTATGTGTGTATGTGACAATAAAAACACCTTTACCTTTACCTTACCTGCTCTATCCACTGCACCACTGGTACCAAGAAATGATATGGGTAGCAAGACATTCAGACATATTGAACATACATATCTCAGACTACAAATCCACATACAGTACCTGCTGTTCATACTTTAATTTAGAGGCAATTTCATTGATAATGTGTTCCGTGTTCCACATCAGTCAGCTTTGACCTTCCAAGATCAAAGTATACCACAAGTAGAGTGGCACATTCTGTCTTTTGAATCCCTCTCCTTGCTGTTTCCCAGGGCATTGAGGCTTGTCCTGTAATTCATTGCCCTCCAAATATCCTCCCTCCAATCTAACTCATCCAGGTTCTCTGTTCCTCAACTGTTCTGGAGTCAGCTATCTTATGCTATTCAATCATATCTCCTGGATTACATCCATTCTAGTTCAAATTACGATTCAGGCCTCAGCAATCCTTTTGTGTTTCCTCAACTCGGGAAGAGAAAGGGAATGAGATGCATGTGGTCGCATGATATCTCCATGACCAGTTGTTACATCATCAGAACTATTGTTCCAGGAATTCAATTTCAGGAATTCTTGCAGATACTATTTTTCAGCCTCTAATACAGTATGACCTAGTTTGATTACAGGACATCTGCCTGAAAGAACACCTTAGAGACTATTTCATAGACCAGTCTGAATGCTCTATATCAGAGCATTCAGAGCTAAGCATAGATCAATCGCTCAGTGGGAAACTGAAAACTGACATTATGCTTTTGTTAAAATTAGCCTTCAGCTGTTAAAAATGCAGGCCAAAATGCAAATGCATTTCTTCTTTCTTTTAGATCGCTCATCAGACTTTCTCCATTTCTTGATTCCACAGCTGTTGGTGCCACTGTGTACTGAAAACACCAACAAACTAGAAAGTACACAGTGGGTTTTAAAAGGCTGATGCATGCCTGTGGGCGACCTAGTGGACAAACCCATTAATGGCATTTGTTCTAATACAACTATCTGGGAAATAAAAGCACAATGTATCTATATTAAAGCTGCCCTTCTCTGTTTGAATCCATAATTATCACGTAACTCAGAGAGTGCACGCTCTTTCCATACCTGAATGGTTATTGAGTAGTGGACCTTTAAAGCTGGGTCAGATATTGTATACACTTTCTGTCAAATTAATTTGGCTATGTACTTATTCTGGGTGCATGCTGAAAATAGAATCCAGTGTTTCTACACTGCCCTGGCCTGTGGTGCAGACCACATAGGGAGCACCCTATACCATTGAATGGAGAGGCGTTTTTAATCTCCAGAATCCATGACTCCACCTTTAACGTCTTGGCAAGTTGTTTTCCCTTATGCCCACACTAATGTATCCAAGCAGCTCAAGGTTAGATATTTTTCACTATATATATTCACTAACAGCGATGACCCACAATTACTGTAGTTGAAAGGTTAACAAGTTTGGTATAAAATGTAATTGTGAAATTAATAATGTACCTTTAATCTGTGTAATGTGTAAACAAGTTATTGGTTATTACTGTGTCTTATGCCTTTCTAAAATATGATTGCAACACTAACAAAAGTTATACTGCAGCAGGTAATATAATATTCTGCTAACATGCTGACTTTTCTGTTTAGCAACAACAATCAAAACAGCAGAATAAGAAA
Organism: Typhlichthys eigenmanni; assembly: GCA_027564635.1. Taxonomy (NCBI): domain Eukaryota; kingdom Metazoa; phylum Chordata; class Actinopteri; order Percopsiformes; family Amblyopsidae; genus Typhlichthys; species Typhlichthys eigenmanni. The sequence goes on along the minus strand of JAODUK010017050.1, from coordinate 11,076 downwards.
TAGGACTGAGAACAGGAATTGGATTTATATTTTATTTGTTTCCCTACATTTACATATTTGTTACTTTCTAGATTCCCTAATTATTCACACCCATTACTTTCTGTATTATGTCTGCCATTTATATCAATACATATTATTGCTTTGGGTTTAGTCTGTCACACAGTGCCTGCTGTGTAAGAAAGTCAGCCTCCCTAAAATCCAATTACCTCTCTGTTATCGTTTTCTGGGTGAATATTAGCAAATTATTCAGAAGGGTAAACTAATTTGAAAATGCAGAATAGCCTCTGTGGGATTTTGTGTGTGTTTACGCATGGACAGTTCAATGAGCTGTTGTGTGCGTGCACATTCGTGCACTGCGCTATACAGTCTTCATCAAAGACAGTCAAATGAGTCACTACTCAATAAAATTCCAGTGGCACCTCGCTGCTACCTTCTAGCTGGTTCATTCATCCGGTCTAATTAATCACAACCGATGGTCATAGTGCAGTGACAGTGTGTGTGTGTGTGAGGGAGGGGGGACTGTCATTTTACTGTGCCCTCTCCTCCCCTCTTTAGGCTCTCATTTCACACTTGGGGGCTGAGGGAGGGAATGTGTGAGGCGAGGAAAGGTGAGTCTGAGGAGAGGAGGGTAAGTGTGTGGAGGAGCAGGGCCGAGCTTTCTGGGCAAAGGTGAGGGAAGATATTAAAAGATGAGGAATGAAGGAAGGAAAATACTTTCCGAGAGATGGCTGGTATCAGAGGAGAGTAGGAGGAGAAACACAAAAAAGAGAGGAAAACTCTAGCAGTCTATAAATATTTTATTTTGTTTTGATGCTAACTCACATATTAAATAAATAGTTGTAAAGCAATTATTGTACAAGCACATGTATTTATCTTTGGAACAAGCACATGACAATACTATAGGTTGAATTCAAATGGCTAGACTGGGATGCTGCAGGGGGTAAAACCAACAGACGACATAGCAGAGCTGAAACAAGACCACAATACTGTACATTTTATGTATTCAATACCATAATGTATCCAATATATGTATTAGAACATACAGTAGTACTGATTACTCTGTATAAGGCTCCAAAATAGAATATTCAAAATGAACTGAAGTCAATTAGAAAAATTATGAAGCTATCAATACAAACACATACAAAGTCTATTATTGTTTTGACGTATAATCGATTTGGCTTTGAATTCTGAGGTCCACGTCAAAAATCCCTTTTTATAAATGTTGTGATGGGGATAGGTAAAGTGCAGGGTTAAAATACAGTCAAGCTAGTGCGGTAAACATATTCACTTCTAAATAGAACGCCTTTGACCTGACGTGGTTGTGGACAGTGTGGACAAAAACAGATTGTACTTTGCTGCTCGAGACTGCACATTCTCTCATCTGAGCAGACAAGACAGTTTGTAAATCAATAAGGCTTATCTGATTTAGTTGTTTAATTTATTGATGGGAACGGTATTACAATCTACATATCCACAAACGGTTTGTGTGTGTTGTGTCGGGATCAGGATGTCGGATCGAGTGTGAAGATGTTCCTGTGAGAAAGACTTGCTGTTTATGTGTATTATTAGCTGTAGTGCTCCTCAGATAAGCCATACTAGTTCTTCACTTCACGTAACACTGACAGTGCTTAAACTGGGGGCAAACTGCCACACTCATTCTTTTTTTTTTAACCAGAAGAGAATTTACAAGGAATGGAATCGGCTGTCAAAGTGGGTCAGTCGCCGACATGTAATGTTATGGTCTATACACATTAATCAAAATTCTCCCCAGAATTTCATCTAAAGGTTACAGGCTCAGGTGTGTTAAAGCTGTCTTCTCTCCCACCTTCCCCCCATCCCCCACCCCAACATGCCAGAAAGCAAGCTCAGTGACAACCTTCAAACTTTGCCTGTTCTGTTGTTGTTGAGGTTGCTTTTTTCTATCTTCGTAAAAGGTCTTAGTACTGAAACACTGCATGGAGAATTTTGAATTCCTTAAGTACAGTGAAGAAATATCTAGCATGACACAGCAGCACCAATTACTAACTGACATTCTGAAAACAGATTTGGGTGAGAACGGGAAGCCTAAATCAATCCTCCGCAAAGCCCTCAGATGATAGCTTCCCCAAGGAGCCTCAGGAACCTCTGAAACGGATTCCGTTTTACAGGAGAACGGAGACCAGTGCAACCTGGCAGCTGTTTATGTGACAGCCTGTCACAACAGTAGACATAGTGTGGAACATTAAACAGACAGCATTTATACACACACACACACATACACACCATGTGTTAAACGTACTGTATTGTCAATTTCTCTAAGGTCTTTGGGATTGTATTTCAGTATTTCTTGATTGCTTAGAGTTAGACACTATTCCTGTCCGATTTTAACTTTTGTAACTTTGCCCTCACACAAGCTGTCAATAACACAGACTACATGACTGACACACTGAAGGGCTTCATTCAAAACACTACTACCAAATGTAAAAAAACCTTACACTTAAAATGTAAGGAGAAATTAACTATGTAATAAAGAAACAGGGATGTCAGACCATACATACTCTTTTTCCAGGACTTGTCTTCTTTGTGTCTTGCCAGGATTTTCTAAATCGCCAAAAATGTTTTTCAACCCCACATCATCAACCTTCCACCCACTATGGGTACCGATGGGTCCCTGTCAGCCCTGCTGCCATTATGACCCCAGTGTCCTCTTTTATGTAAAGCCAAAATATGGTCACCCTTACAGTAAGATATCTATTATTAGAAATGCCCGAGCAAGCATGAGCTATAATCACATATTTGTAAAAAGGAAAAACATGCTTGTATACATTATACATTACTGTATACCAGAAAATGTTTAGTGTACATTTTCTTTACAGCTTGCAGAAAGTTACTTGGAGGATTGCAGTATATAAACATTGTAGCAAATCTCTCTCAAAAGTATTGGAGTGATAGCACTAAGCCCCTCCCCTTCCTTGTTTTGTGTGTGAGAGTCAAATTGCTTTTACAGTACTTAATTTAAAAAGGTAGGCGTGAGAAACAAAGGGTTTGTGTGTGTGTGTGTGTGTGTGTGTGCTCGCGCATGTGTGTGTGTGTGTGTGTGTGTGTCTGAAATAGACAGAGAGAGAAAGAGAGAAAGAAAGAGATCGATCAAACAGATTAGCTGTTGTTTCAGTGGATAGACACTGCAATTTTCTAGAAAACCGGAAGAGGGCCTGTGTCAAGCGTGTGTCTCCCACAGTGTTTGCGTTCTTCTTTGTGAAGTCTCTGTGTCTTGAGAGCCCACAGTGTGTGCGTGTGTGTGTGTGTGTGTGTGTGTGTGTGTGTGTGGGTGATGCTGCCCCAACCACTTGGTGTTTCAAGGTAGAATGCATCAAATTGGAGATACTGGTGGGGGGCAGAGGAGGAGGTGGAAGGGGGGGGTGGCACTGTCATTTTTCTCAGCCAATGCTTTTAGTGAGAGTGCGTTGAAATCTTCTGACATGTGAGTCGATCTTAAAACATCAGGCTCTGCTCCTCCATACGCACATTTTCATGACTCTAGTCTCTCGGCTGCATTTTCAAAACTGGCTTTGCTGCTGGGAATTTAAATGGCTATACTGTACAATACAGTACCTTGAATGATACAAAGCAGAATTTCAACCTTTTAGAGACTCCATTTAGAATTTACTTGAAGAGTGTGAAGTTGTGCCTTTGTCTGTATGTACTGTATAATTTGCTGTTGTCCTATTACAAGCGTCTGAAATTAACATTTTCTTTAATGTGTTTTGTTTTTCCGTAGCAGTCTGGACACTCCCCATTCAAAGTCACCTGTCACAGAGGAGGTGGTGCCAATACACTCATTAGCAGGTAAGCAATCACAACAAGACTACTGTACACAAAAACTTAATTGCTGTCTGCAAAAACGGAACTATTGTATCTACATGGAAACTGATAGGCTGGTTATGTAATCAAATGTTTTCAATTGAGTTCCCAGACTGCAAAGTGAGACAAATTAAAGAAATCCAAAAGTTGCAAAATCAGGATGGTTTGACCATACCAATGTGTGCTTTGAACCAAAGCCTATTTTCACTGTCCCTGTGTTAAAATGTTGATTTAAAAAATTGAGTACAATTTAAATAAATTGCTAGCCATAGCGACAGGCAATCGTGAATTATTTTACACATTATTAACACAAACAAAACAAAAAGCTAAATGTGTATCATCCTTGCTATAGTTACATTACTTTATTGTACACTGAGTGTCCTTCCTTCTGAAGCACAACTGTGCACAAAAGAGGAAGCAAGCCGTTCAACATTAAGGACAGCAAAGGAGGGGCATGCACACTCAGTTTCAAACCAAGACAACGACAGCATTTTGATAAAACTGGTTTCAACCAGACTCGTTTAAAACTAGAAGTCTAATCCCTGCATGCCAGCTTTATCTATTGTATTTATATTTACTAGTGTAAATTGTGGGTTGTATGCAAATTACAGAATAATTAGACCTCAGAGGTGTCCTTGATTCCCCCTGCAATTTAATCAACCTCCAAAATAATCTAAATTGTCACGAAACATTCCTCTCCCCAGTAGACCACCTACCTCCTGCGAAATTGTCTGCTAAACATGATAGAAACCATCTGACTCCATTCTTGACAGCAGTATCCAAGAAGAAGAAGTCCAAAGCTCAAGATATTAGCCCTTTTTTTCCCTCGCCTTTCCACATTTATAGTATTTACACTTATTTTCTCTTTCTGAGTACAGCAATAGAGCGTAACAGTGACCGCTCACTATATCTGGGGCTATGGTGCCGGGAGTAAAATTCCAATTTATTTTCTCCATTTACTTTTTGTAAAATCCTTATATAAAGAATTTTAAGCCTGGAACCAAGCCATCCAGCTACGACAATGATCGTGACCATAAACAATTTGATTTGGAGCAATACAAATGTAATCAAAATGGAAAAAAGGCAAAGGTACAACACTGTACATAATTTATTGTAGTGAAGGAACAGCGCATCCCATAACCCATTGCGAATCCCAGAAAATGCATATTCTTTTGTGGTTCTTCTTAATTAGTTATCATATTGTGTATATAAAACCATTATAATAGTATAATATAATGGTTTTCATATTATTTATACTTTTAACATAAACAGTCTTACTTTTTAGCACTAGCAATACACACTAGCCGACATGACTTCGCAGGGTTTAAATAATTTCCATGGTAACAGAGAGCACCGAAGTTCTCTGACTTCCAAATGACTGCGAAGATCATGATCAGGATGGTATCGCGAGGAAAGCCAGTTCCACCAATCAGAGACGTAGCTTTTAAGCCTAACGCCCACTGAAGGTGTCGACGCGCGTCAAGATACGACAGAATTTTAGAACAAGTTCTTTTTAATGGGGCAACAGCCACTGGCAGAATCTGACCCGGCTTGATGCCGAGGTTTAGAATGCGGTTCTATTTCTTGTGCGTCAAACCATAAACATGCATTGAATATCTGCAGGTTTCTGAGCTCCTCTGTCAATTTGACATTACCTTTCGAACATTGCATTCCTTTTATTTAACCTTTATTTAACCAGGCAATCTCACTGAGATTCAAATCTCTTTTTCAGGAGAGACCTGGCCAAGAAGTAGCTTAAAACATACAAGTTATAAAACATATACAGTACTTATACAAACAAACAAACATACATACATACATACAATTTGTCTGCGGCACGTCATTCCTTGACGTGCCGCTGAACGATTTTACACTTTTGGGTACTTTAGGGTACATTACCCACTTTGGGTACTGGAGTAGTTAACAGTGACATCGCAAATAAATCATTTTGATCTTAAAACAATGTTGATATCATACGAACTTGTGGCTTCTACCAGAGCATATACCATTGATTCACAACCTTGAAGCTGTTTGGCTTGGTTTCAAGCACAAAACATTTTATACAAGGATTTTTAGAGAAATGAAGGGAGAAAATGAATGTAAAAAATAGTTTAGTTTAAAACTGAACACATGCCTCTTCCACTACTGAGTCCCTGCGCACATACATAGTCCTCTAAAGCAGTGGTTTTCAAACTGTGGGTCGGGACCCATAGGTGGGTCACTGAGTGGGAGTGAGTGGGTCAAAAATTGCAAGCGGCCATTGAATGAATGAAGAACATTAATGAAAGGTTTCTGTGCTTTACTATCATGTTGTTCCACTCAATGGTCGTGATTCAGATTGTGGCTCTATTAGCACAAACAGGTATAGCATTAATGGATAGGTTTTTGAAAATGATGTTTCCGGTACTTGGTGTTTGGTGGGTCTCTAAATAAATTAGTCCTCTTTAGGTGGGTCTTGGCACAAAACAGTTTGGGAACCCCTGCTCTAAAGCTATACGTGCACTTTCATGCACAGTTGTGATTCATAGCATAAACAATGAGCTGTGGCAAACGTTCAACAGCACAATCAATGAGTGCCTCTTATTTTTGTCTGAAAATGTGCTCGTTCATTATTAATGCAGCATAACAGAGGAAAGCTATGGCAGTGAATGCTTTTGAAGTATGGCCCACAGCGCTCAGCTCAGCTGTAACCAAAGAGTGGCTTTAAGCATTCCTAAACGATTTGGAACAGACAAATGAAGAAATTAATCAAATGTTTCACGTGCTGACATTTCACTTACCGCACGCACGTGTGTGTCATCGCTAATGTCGTCGTCCTATCCCCGTCATTTGTGGAGGAACGTTGGCTGGCCCTGGTTGCTACTGTCTTTCTGATATAGAGGCAGAGGGAGAAAGATAGAAGGCCTGTGCCTGCCACAATATGTGCGTGTCAACAAGAATGATTGGTAAGGACTGTGAAGTTAATGATTTGTGGCGGACATTAAAGTCAGTCTGATGTGCAATCAGAAGTGTAATTTACCTCTTCGGGGAGCAGTGAGACTTATAAACCATCTGAATGATCACCGGATGGCCGTTAGGTCATACAGTAGATCTCATATGCAGCGGCAATACTTCTGAATCTGGAAACTGGACAAGCTATAAATCTAAGAGTATAGGAGGAAAAAAGAAAATCCCATTCTGCAGCTGAAGTTTCTGAACTGCTTATCGATGATGGCCTGCCATATAGGCTACATGGCATATAGCGATTGATAAAAAAAACATAGTGTCTAAGGCTTAGTTTATATCATTACAGCAAAATGATCTAGCTGCATCACCATTGCTTTGATGAGCTATCAGTGAATTACAAACTACATTACATGGCCCAACGTATGTGGACACACCCCTTCTAATGAACACGTTTGGCTTGTTCAGGCTGATCCATTATTAACAGGTGCATAAAATCAAGCATACAGTCATGCTATTGTCATAGGCAACCACATTCTTAACAAATCAGTTACCAGAGCTGGTATACCAGGTTGCCAGGTGCACCGAGGAATGCTAACTAGCGCCAACCAGCGCCAGAGGACGGTTCTGTGTGCATGCCTGTTCCTACGTGCCGCTACCATTGTGCTCTTGAGCAAGGCCCTTAGCCCCCACGACACTTACGTGTGCTGTAGGGCACACTTTGTCCACCATGCGAAACAGACTTTCCACCGTGTTTGTGATGTCATTGCATGGACCGGCTTGCCGTGAACGAGCATCTGCACGTGCACACACGTCGGCAGGCATGGTGTAAGGCTGTTGGGCTCTGGAGTGGTGGTAACGCGTTGTCTGGAGTGCCTGGCAATCTGACGGACAAATCTGCGTTTAGTGGATGCCAGGAGAACACTACATGTACCTACCTGTCTGGATGCGTTGGCTGTAAAGTTTGGGGGAAGAGGAGTTCAAGTTTGAGGCCAGGTTTTATGGTTTGGGCTTAGCACCTTGATTCCAGTGAATGGCATTGTGAATGACAGTCTAGAGATTTGTGAGTTTTCAGCTGTGACTTTCAGTGCATGACGATGCCCCAGTGCACAAAGCCAGGTCCAAACACACACACACACACAAAAGGATTTCCAAGCCTGGTGTGGAAGAATTTGCCTGGCCTGCACAGAGCCCAGACCTGAACACAAATGAAAGTCTTTGGGATGAATTGGACTGTGAGCCAGGCCCCATCACCCAGCATCATTGCGTGAACTCACTGATGCCCTTCTGGTAGCGATGTTCTACATTCTAGTTGAATGCCTTCCCAGAAGAGTGAAGGCTGTTATAGCAGCAAAGTGGGGGGCAACTGGTCAGAATCTAATATCTGTTAGCTGATGTTGCACATATAGGAACATAAAAGCAATACAATGTTTTGTAAAAACGCAGACCTCTATTATACACAACCTCATTTATGTGTGTAGTGTGTAATGTAGGTAAAGGAAACAATTACTTTTAGAGCTACAGAATATGCATAAATTCAGCAAATACAATATGTGTTAAATTGTCTGTTGAAACAGATATTTAGCCTGCTGGAGCAATTATGCCATTACGCTTTGTGTCTGCTAGCAATAACATCCAGTATTTTCACACAGTGACTGACTGAACAATACTTTCGAGTGGTGCAGACACATACTGTCTGTGCAATCTGCAGTCCATTTGCTCACCATATGAAATTGACATCAACTGAAAAATATAATTGAAATCACATTCGATTCTTTGAAGCCACACAATGACGCCCACACAGGCAATCCGTAAAGGTGTCGAATACATTGACAAATTGATTTGCTTTAGAACCTGTATAGAGCCCGGACACATGCGCACATAGAAACTCCATTCATCTGCACAGGGGAGGCCTTGAACAGCGGTCAGCTTCTGGCGGTCTCTGACAGCCGAGTGTCATTTCTGTCAGGATGACGGAGCTGAAGAGTAACAGAAAGCCGGTCAAAGGCAATTTTCATCACATCATTCCTGTCTGTCAGTCTGTCAGGCGCGGCTACTGGGTTCACCTGGGCAACTGAATGGCACCGCTGCCAGGACATGTAATGTAGCCACACACACACACACACACACACACACACACACACACTGTTGCATGTGTGGGCATCCATGATGGTCCAGTATGAGGAATGGCAGATTTACATATCTGGCTGCCTAGCTGACACTTATCACTAATCATGTGGCTCATAGCTGTGCTCCGTTGGGGGACCTTGAGCCCACACCTATACACGCCTTAGCTCAGATCCCTAATACCTGCTCCAGCATTAAATCAGACTTGGACATCCTTGGTGGGAGTAGTCGAGTGTGGACACACGCTGTGTGCTTACACACACACACACACACACACACACACACAAGCACGCACGCACGCGCACACACACACGCGCACACACACACACGCGCGCGCACGCGCACACACTTATTTCTGAATCCAAATGAAGTGGCTGAGCCAACATTTGACTGTCCCCTGGGCTGGAAGAAAAGCCTTTTCATCTTCCACGTTGCGTGTGTGTGTGTGTGTGTGTGTGTGTGTGTGTATGTGTGTGTGTGAGCGAGAGTGTGGGTGGGGAATATAGAACAGGGGTTCGAGCTGGTCAAACCCTTACATGCTTTTGCGGGATTGAGTTGAATTTGAAATTTGACTATTTATATTATAGATTTTCATACATTGTATGTACAGGATATAGTACATTCATTTAGGCATTTATTCTTTTACTTTTGTTATCTATTGTAAAACATATATTGTATTTATGCAATTATGATGTTATAATAAAAAGCAAAGGTTAAAAGTAATCCTAACCTCTTAGAAGTTAAAGATTATAAGTCTACGGAATGAAGAATAAAATTGCGATATTATTAAAGTAGGTCTGTCAATCTACTCTATCTATCATTCATTCATTCATTCACTCCCTTTCTTTTTCTTCACCCCTTCCTCTTTATTTTGATGCCATTATTTAGCCTCACATTATGTGTGTGTGTGTGTGTGTGTGAGCACACGGGTACTAACACGATTACTCATGCAAATAAATGTGAATGTGTGTTAGTCTGAATCAGAGGTGATGGCTGAAAGGTGTGCTGACGCCTGACAATACTGTGTCTTTAGTGATGCATCGAGTCCCAGTGTTCGAGACAGTGACTGCACCCCTCTTAGAGCATTAATCACACATGCACAACACACACCCACACACACCTCAGTGGACTGGGGAAGGCACCATCTCTCAGATTACAAATGACTGCAGGTCTCATAGACCAGGAGAGATAGACGAGCGCTGTCGCAGTGTTTGTCGACGAAGTTCAACAAACCGTCCACAACTTTGTAAAAAGTTCATAGCAAGTTGTCCAAGGCTGTCTGTTAACATCGCAGTGGTTATCATAGGCTTTTGTCCTTACAGTATAAGGCATAGCCCTTTATCTCATTCTTTGTGAGGACTATTGTGCAACAGTGTGAAACTTCATTATATCACATGAAAGAATCCACACTCAAGAGCAGGAAATATCTGTTTCATGCACATGTATGTGTACACACATATGTACAGTTTCCCAGGCTTAGTTTATGTTTACAGGCATATACAGGTGTTTCAAATTATTTACAAAAAGTGTTCCGGAACATAAGTGAATATGTAATGTTTACAATGGAGGTATTTCACCACTGCAACTATTCACAGACAGGAGGAATAATTTCTTTAATTTCACATTTTCCTGTTGCCGACTGCGAAAAGATGATTTCTCCTTTGCTATTTAGAGTCCCAGGACAGGCTTACGAAATGTGTGGTACACCTCTCAGGCAATTCAAAGAGGCGCTTTGAGCCAGAAGAGCTTGAGTGAAAGGGTTTCCAGGTTGTTATAGCATTATCACAACACTCAATATAATCGCTCTCTGGCTAGTTGTCAAGCACATCACACAAATAACAACCCAGTGCAACAATATTAGCTAGCACTAACTATTACTTTCTCTATGCTCATCTCACCTGTTTCCCATTAGGAAACAATTAAGGGTCATACTAATAGGCAGAACTTAACAGGGAACATACATTACATGTGTCTGCCTGAGCCATGCAATGAAATAAGTGATAGGGAATAGCAAACTTATGTCAGTAGGATATATACACTCACCTAAAGGATTATTAGGAGCACCTGTTCAATTTCTCATTAATGCAAATATCTAATCAACAATCACATGGCAGTTGCTTCAATGCATTTAGGGGTGTGGTCCTGGTCAAGACAATCTCCTGAACT
>JAODUK010017049.1:18458-51570 GCA_027564635.1 Typhlichthys eigenmanni | reverse complement strand
CTGTATTTCTGCAGCAAACTGTTTTGGAGTAAATGTATTGTGTTTCATGCCATGAAATGATTGATTTAGCTGTCTACGTCACCCTCCACAACAAAATGCCGGTGGTGACACGCCCACTTAACGTACGAGAAGAAGCATTGTTTTTGCTTCTATTGAAATGCATAGTGCTCCAGCTTGTTGTCATTCCAGTCTCTCTGTTGTAAGTGTCTCTGGAGCTCATGTGTACAGTTGCTGCACGAGGAAGTGAGAGCAGTATGAGCCGCCTGTAGCCCAGTGTGCACAACTTTGGTCTGTCTCCACAGCTGATCTTGGAGCTTTGCCGCGGCGACCGGCAGCTGGACCCAACGGTGGTCACACGGCACATGGAGAGGATCCGAGCCCCCGCTACCTCCTCCTCCTCCGCCCTCCCGGCTGCAAAGCTGGTAGGTTGGCTCAAGGTGGCGCCATCCAAGTGTGGCCTTAGTCTAAGACCCAGATCACATAGAAACACGTTGCTATAGGCGCGGCCACTTCAAAAGCACTTTAATAAGGCCCGATCACATAGAAACACGTTGCTATAGGCACGGCCACTTCAAAAGCACTTTGGTAAGGCCCCGATCACATAGAAACGCGTTGCTGTAGGCCGGGCCACTTCAAAAGCACTTTGGTAAGGCCCGGATCACATAGAAACACGTTGCTATAGGCACGGCTGCTTTAAAAGCACTTTGGTAAGGCCCGATCACATAGAAACGCGTTGCTATAGGCGCGGCTGCTTTAAAAGCACTTTGGTAAGGCCCGATCACATAGAAACGCGTTGCTATAGGCGCGGCAGCTTTAAAAGCGCTTTTTTTTGCCTGGACCAAGTGTGACATTGACGAACAGTGCGACTCCGCACCTTGTAAATATGTAGTCTTTACTTTTTCTAAATGGATAAATTGGTCGTTCCAGCTGTCTGAAAGTAACTTGTTTCTGTTCTTTGTCTTAGAAGAAGGATGTGAAAATAGAGGCAACGGTCAACAGCTTCAAGCAGTTGGTCGAGACCCTGCTGGGAGACCCCGTTGAGAGAGATCTCTTCTTCAAGGTTAGACATGCACCCCCACCCTCTCACCCACCCAAATCTCACAGCAGCCACTTAGTCCAGACCTCTCAACGCCACGCTTCTCACCGTCCCGTCCGACAGGAGGAGTTTCTCGCTGAGTACGACTCGCGGTTCGACCAGGAGCTGGAGAAGCTGCTGTGGGAGTTCCTCGTCCGTCTGGACCAGCTCCTGCCCGTGCCCAACCTCGCTCAGGTACACGTTCAGCTCGGTCAACGTCCATTATAGTCAATAGAAGTCTGTCCGCTCGGCAGCCATCTTGGCGACGCCTCCGGGCAGTTATTAACAAGACCCCATATAATTGAATGGGGACGTTAACACACACACACACAATCACCAATCAAATCTGAAAAGAAAGAAAGATTGATGACTGCCCCTAAAGTAAACTTTTTTTTTTCTGAAAGGTTCTACTTTATACGCCTGCACAACTGTGCCACACGATTGACTTAATAGGTTAAATGTTCAGCTTTTACAAAGTAGATGATTGGCTCTTTTGGGAGGAGGGGTGGGAGATGTTAGCCGGTGATGCGTGTGTCTCCAACTGACATTTTTGGTGGCTTTTGGTTGAAATACTTCTCCCACAGAGTTCTATTGAGGACTCTCTAAGCGGCCTGTCTCCTCCTATATAATGTCCGTCTCTGCTGTTTCCAGACCGTGTCGTGGCTCAGCTCCGCCCCCCCCGTGATGGAGGAGTGTGCGCGTGCAGCCACCCAGCCCCAACTCCTCAAGCTGTTGCTGCAGCACCAGAGCTGCCTGGGCCACCTGGAGCCAGCAGGTAATACACACACTGTTGAAGGCCAGAGGTCTTCAACAGGGGGTCCTCGGAGGCACTGCAGGGTGCCTTCCAAGTAATTTGATCCCAATAAATGTCCAACTAAGCTCACAAATGAACGTTTCTAAGCATATATAAATAAAAACGTTCCTTTGTGAGCTTAGTTGGACATCTATTGCGTGTCCGTAGTGGGCTTCATCTTGACGCACAGGCGCAAGATGACAGAGCAATTTGGACGGTATTTATGTTACGTGCGGAGTATATCCCTGGGCCTTAACTTTACATCACTTGGCCTTGGGCCACTTTATTTAAACTTGCTTAGTAGGCTACTAAACACAAATTATATACTGTATATTCATATATTATTAGTAAATACATCCCGGTCCCGGCCCGAACTCGACGTGCCTGGTGAAATATTTGAGACACCAAGACCGGCCTGACCCGGCAGAATCGCAAGCTCTACGTGCGTTACTGAGGAGCAGGCAATTACCTTGTTATCCACCAGGAGTCGCCACTGTACATTATAGTCTCAGTATGATGTATACTGTACTTTCTACAGGATTTTATATGTTGTACTAAACGTCAGATTATCATAATAATCTGGCGGGCCGCTGTTTGCCGACCCCTGCTTTACATGCAAGTGTTTAAATGGGAACATTGGAAATTATTGGCTCCAGGGTGTCCTGATAATGGCTCACCAATAACCGTAGCGTTTCCACTAGCTTGTGATGATGCCATCTATCGCACTCAACTAACTTCGGAACGTGACCGATTTGTATAAGGAAACAATTCGTAGACTGCCATCATAGCATTTGTGTTCTGTGCAAGGCCTGTTATCTTACTGTGTGTGTGTGTGTGTGTGTGTGTGTGTGTGTGTGTACACGTCACAGCTTCCCTTCCTCCAAACATGGGCAACTCCATCCTGGCGTCCCTCTCTCTCCCACCCTCGGGACGAGCGCTTTCGAAGCTGCCGACCGGATCCACAGCGCCCTCTACGGATGACGCTGGTGCCTCCGGAGCTGCGGCAGTGGCAGACAGCGCGACGCCGTTCATGAAGCCCGTCATCGGGCTGATCTCCAACAAGACGGTGCCGTGCATGACCTCGGCCAGTAAGAGTCAAGCGAGGGACGATGCGCCGGCCAGAGAGAGAGCAGAGCCAGCGAAGAGCTCCAGATTCCCTGTGGTCAAACTGATGAAGCTGGGGCGCGCCTGGCCCGCAGAAGAAGAAGAAGAAGAAGAAGAAGAAGAAGAAGAGGAGGAGGAGGAGGAGGAGGAGAGCACGGCACGCAGAAGCGGCAGCGTCAAACGCAAGCTAACGCACGGAGGGAAAACCCGCTCCGATGAAGAGCGAGAGGGAGATGAGGAGGAGGAGGACGAGGCGGCGCGACTCTGCGGCGTGGGGAGGAGGATTAGGAGGAGGAGCGACCGCAGCGGGAGGCCGTCGTACGGCGGCGGAGAGCGCGAGGGCGACAGACGGGCCGACGGGGAGGTCCTGAGGGACCGCCTGGTCCAGCTAGGCCTCGGTGGGCTGAGGCTGCCCGAGGACCCGTCGCTCCGCTTCGCGCTCACTTCCTGCCTGCTCAGCCAGCCCAGTGTTCGCGTGGCCAGGCTTGACGCGACGTCCGCCCGCGCCGACTGGACGGGCCTGAAGATGGACCTGCCGCGCCGGGACCACGGGAGTGGGCCTCGTGTCAACGCGGCTTGTTACTCGGATGATAAAGAGTAAGATGATCGTGAAACACAAACGGTGTTTAGATAGCTCAAATAGGAATAAACTCAATTGAATCTTGTCAACCACCTTTATTTATTACCTGAATACTTGTTAATAACGAGAGAGTTACAGTACAGCACTCTGTACAAACCTATCAAGGTTTTAAACCCAATGACACACATGGTTACCATAGTTCTATAGTTGTTACATGGCTCTTGTGTCCAGTGTGCTGTACATCTGTCTTTTGCTGTGGGTCTGTCTTTTGCGTTAAACAGCGTTACAGCTGGCCAAGCATTTATCCAACAGCTGCGTCCTGCCCGTCTGATCGAGACCTACTGAATGTGTATCATGACTTTTCCACTTGTGCTCCATTAATAAAGCCATCTTATGTAGATCCAGTTTCTGCTTGTTTATTTTAATAGCATAAAGAAGCTTAAGTCTTACTGCTACGGAATAGTGTTTTATTTAATATAATGGTATTTGAAACCTAGTTGACTGACCTTTTGAGAGGAGGGCATTTTGTCAAATCCACTATTTAACCAACATCACTTAACACTAATACGTTTTACTGATGTCTATTTTCCAGAAATGTGCCTATGTTATCAAGCGTGTCTCCATCTCTGCAAAAGAGAAACACAGGTGATTTATTTAAGCGTTGCAGCGCACCGCTTCTCTCTCCGAGCACTGTAAATGCAGATGCGTCGGTCTGTCCCCTGCTGCTGTGATGGACTGTGCTTTTATATCCTTGTGTAGAGGCCTTGTCCCCGCCAGGAGATGGGGAGGACTATATCGGCGATTCAGAGGATGAGGCGACTAAGAACTTTAAAAGCAGGGTATGTATCCTCAGGGCTCAAGGCTGAAATGTTAGTGCGGTTTCAGATAAGATTTTAGAACTATAGGAAGATGGTGTGTTGTAATGCATTTCAATGGCTGCAAAAATTGAACGCTTTTGGTCTCGTAAGTGGGCGTATCACCAACGGCATTTTGCTGTGGAGGCTGATGTAGGCAGTGCCCAGACAGCTACAACTACCATGCATGGCCTGCATATAAAGTCAATTTACAACAAGAGTTTGCTGCAGAAATAGTTGTGGCCCTTAGAGTGATCGTAGGTACTTGGGAATAACTGTAATATACTCAAAATACCCATTACTGCCCCCAGAAAGAAATAATGGGCACTATTGTGTAATCCGTCTACCTTGACTTGCATGGAACGCTGGGTTATTCTGGTCTGGATAAAGTGTGACAAGTCGCTCCCTTTTTCCAAAAATCAAATGTGGCAGTGCCGTCCGTTGGAACCTCTGTTAAATTATATTCTCTCTAGTTTCAGTCTATTTCAGTAAAAAAATGTTGGCGGTCACGTTTTGCAGAACATATCAAAATTAAAAAATTGTGGCTTACTGAAATGCTGTGATGTCGCCCTCAGCTGTTTGTGAAGCGCTACTACAAGACCAAGCACAACACTTACGTGCCTACGCTGAGAGAGTTCTGGAAGCCGTGGATGGCCCGGCGGAATTTGCTCTCCCCAGGAAGTGGCAGAAGATGAGATAAAAATAATGGTTGTGGTTGTGGTGGTGGTGGTGGGGGGTGGGGGGTGGGGGGGGGGAGAGAGAAGCAGGACATTTTGATCTGGAGAACTATCTGGGGTTCCATATGACAATAGGTGGTTGTTAGTACAGGGTATTTTGAACAGCCACATCCTTTTCCTATTACTTTTTTTTTTATTATAGCCTTTACATAGGCCTATTAATCATTAGAAACTTAAAATAATTAATTTTGTATGTTATGTAAGCACTTAAATCACATGTTCATGTAATACATTTTACCTCAAAGCTTCCATATTCTTATTCTAATGTATATACATTTTGTAAGAGTAGCTACCATACGGGAAGTCAAAACTTCTCATTAACTGCACAACTTTATCATGCCTTTATATTTACTTTGTTTTAACCCCGTCTTTATTTATGTAACATATTTTCAATAAAGAGTTTATAAAATTGATTACTTATCAGGTAAACAAAATTACACTTTTAATGTCTATTGAAAACATTTGAATGTTTTTATTTAGAGTGTACACAAATATAAAATGCACATACACAGCTAGGAAATTAGGTAGACACTAGACTTTGATGTATGTATGAAACAAATTATAAACCAAAATTATAGCGGCAATGCGCTTTTGTTAAACAAGGCACGGTTGATATATAATTTTGTCAGTGTATTTCAAAAACCTTATGTATTCTATAGTGTATGGTGTATTCACCTAAAATGTGTCTTGGTACAAGCTGTGGTATTACCTGTATTATTTTAAGGTTTTGGATCATCTCAATATCAATTATATGGCAAATCTCTATAGGATTCAATTTATTTTGACTGGAATATTATTTTGTCCACCAACCACTTACAATTGAATTCATATACCCAGACAGTATTGGATCAGTATGTTGCATAAATGCTTTTTACGTGTGGTGGGGGATTCACAGTCTACAGCTAATTCCTCCTGTAGCTGTGATCGTTTCCCCGGTGATATAGGAAGCATCCGGTGAGCATAGGAACGCAATCACGCCACCAATCTCTTCCGGTTCTCCAACTCTTCACCGGACAAAGAAGACAAAAGCATTTTATACTAGTTGGACAAGCAACTATAATTTTCACAGCCTTTTAGCAAACAAATTGCATAAATTAAAGTGTGAATGAATGTTCTACCTTTTGATACAAAGCTGCTTCTTAAAGTCTTCCATAACACCTTCACTCTCCCATAGCTAAGAAATGTTGTAGAAAAGAAAGGTTAGATACATTTAAACAAAACAATATGAGTGTTAAAAATATCCATCTCCATTGTATCATATGATTTGAATGCATGATGTCACAGTAGGGGAGAAAGGTCTACTCACAGCAGAACTGAAGCGTGTCTTGATGATCCCAGGGGCCACACAGTTCACTCTTATGTTGATGGAAGCCAGCTCCGGGGCCAGTGCTCTCGTCAGCCCTAACAAAGCCGTCTTACTCACACTGTAAGGGCCCAAGCCCTGTGGAAACAGATATTGTCCATAAACACAATCATGACTAAGTGTGATACGTTTGTATATTTGTATATGCAAATATTTGAATTGCACTGTTGTAATACACATTTTTACTGTATTCACATGTAATTGTAATTTGTGAGTTTGTTTATTTTTTGGTAACAATGTGTTCTTTAACACTAACCTGTATCGGTTGAAATCCAGCTACAGATGATACAAACACCACGCTGCCCCCTCTGTTAGAAAATAAAATTACAATTAATATACAAATACTTTCCTCTATAGTTTAATCATTAATACATTTTATTGTGTTTGTGTTTAATATCTTGTCTCATCTCACCCTCTCTTCTCCATATGAGGCACGACCAGTTTTGTCAATAGGAATGCTGACTTCACATTTACATCCAGGATCTATTGGTATTTATGGGAGTGAAAACTCCAACTATGTCATTCGTACATAGTTAAATAATTAAATACTTTTATTCAAGTAATGCGTGCAAGTGTGGGCCATCTAGTGAAGTTCAAACCTTGTCCCAGACAGCCTCTGTGGAGTCCATGATGTTTCCAAAAAAAGGGTTTACCGCTGCATTGGAGACCAGAATATCAACTCCCCCACACTGGTCCAGAGTCTAGGAGAGTGGATGGAAGTCAGTAGATGGCTGTTGCTCCAGACCTATGTTATGGTCTTCTAAACTGTCAAATGAAACTGCTGTGTAGCCATTAGCAGCCGACAACCAAGTCCACATTTTTGTGGCCCGTATATAAAATAACGTATTTTTGTCAGGAAATGGGGGCAAGATAGTGTTAGACTCCCTCTTTGTGATTTTATAGATTTTTGTCTAATGGATGTTATTGTTTGTGGTTTTGTTTTTATTGCTTTTGCTGCTACATGCATGTTAATGTATTTACTAGTTTTGTTCGTGTTGGTTGGCTGCTTTTGGAATTTGTTTTACTTTGTTTTGTTAATTGCCTTAAGCCGTCTAATCAGTCACCTGACATGATACGGAATTAGTCAATGCTTTAACAAACAGAAAAAAGAAAGTTGGACTTTCAGCTGCGGGATCGAGCCCTGTAGTTGGCCTACTGTAACCATCCTAGAGCAAGATGCCTAACCTGCTCATTATAAACACGTATTACGCTTATTGTTAGTCACTTTCGGTGAAAGCTATATTACTTAATTATAACTGACCATAAAAAGGGCTAATACTATAACATTTGTTAAAAAATGTGTGTTAAAAATTAAACTGCGCCCTGCGTTAATATAGTCCCACCGTTTGAACCAGCCGCTCTCTGTCCTCCCTGTTGCCAACGTTACAGGTGGTCCCAGTCACTTGTATGCTCTGGGCCTGCAGCAGAGCCACAGCCTTGTCTACGTTGGCCTGCCGCCGGCTGCTCACCACCACACGGGCTCCTCTCTGGCCCAGGACCTGGGCTGCAGCCAGCCCGATCCTATGGACGGCACAGCACAGGGTATCATCACACATGGAATGAACCCAGGCACCAGATATCAGCCACCGCTAATGCTTGCTACACTGAAGCAGGGCGATGTGAAGATAGCCAATGGCAGTTAGCTATATAGGTTGCACTAAAAATCTGTTATGACTCACCTAATTTGTCTATTTGTAAAATGTTAATCATATTTCTTACCCATCTGTAGAGGCGGTAACTATAGCAATCTTTCCTGCAAGACTGCTTCTAGCTTGAGACATCCTCCTTATAACAGCCACGGGATTGGTTAAAGCACACCTTAATGCGCCCCTCAACATTCCCTGCAAGCATTGCAAAGCACAGGGTTAACGAGGGCTTGGAGAAATAGGGCAGATGTCAAGTGTGCAAAATGAGAAAGTGCACTGTTTGACTCAAGTGTGGTGTAAACATTAGGCTTTGCCTATATCCATTAAGTATTTCGTTTGCATGTTACCGCATCATTTATTTAACATTACCTTTATAATTTGCAATAGGCTAATTATCAGGACATTACTGGAAATATAAATATATACGTAAAGTAGGCTACAGATAACTTTTGATTTAGTGGTGTTAACAAAACGCAGAGAGCATCTTACCCCCTTTGTTTCTACAAAATATGAACTTCTTCACTATAAGAAAAAGAACACAGCTCTTCCAAACCAATGTTGCTAAGACCTTTGACTCGCATGTGTTGTTGGTGGTATTGTTGAAGTTACTTCCGCTTACAGCATTGAGGCACTTTCAAAATAAATGTCCCATGCTTGCTTTATAAATATCAATGTCCAGCCAGAAGAATAACTATAAATGTTTCATATGTGAGAACGGCGTGTGTGTCATTTGTTATAACGCCGTTCATGTGTTGTTTACCTTTAAAGTACCTACGATCAATCTGAGGCCACAACAGTATTTATGCAGCAAACGTTTTTGAGAAAAGAAATGTACTTTGTTTCGGGCCATTTATGGTAGATGTATCTGTCTGGGCGCTGCTTACGTCAGCATCCACAGCAAAGTTATGTTGGTGACACGCCACTTATATTCAGCTATTGTTAACTAATTAACTAATTGTAAGCTAATACACATAGTCAAATTCACAAAATATCTCCTTGCATTTCGCTATTTAACCGTTCTCTGTGTGTGTTGAAAAAAAGAATATGATAGGCTAAAATAAGGAACATAAACAAAGTGGAGAAAACTGCTCACATCAATAAAGCTTCAGAATGCGTTTCCAAGTGTGGACCTGCGCTGACGTAACCTGTCAGTCCCCTCATGTTTAAAACTTTTTCTGATGCTATTTAACCTCAACGTGTACAAACGTATTATAGAAATAATGTAAATGTGGATTTTGGTGGCAAGGACCTTTAAGAGGCCAAAAGTGTTACATCTTTGCTACATTGAAATGCATTACAATGCACCTTTTTCTATAATTCTAACATCTTTGTTAATGCCCTAAACTTAAGCATTCATTTGCATTACAGTTGTCACATTTATTTAAGAACGAGATTACGGCCGAAATGGGTTTTCTCAGGAGGGTGGCGGGCGTTTCCCTTAGAGATAGGGTGAGAAGATCTGTGAGGAACTCGGAGTAGAGCCGCTGCTCCTTTGTGTCGAAAGGAGGCAGTTGAGGTGGTATGGACAAGATAATGGTAAGGATGCCCCCTGGGCGCCACTTTTGGGAGGTGTTCCAGCAGGACGCCGATTGGTCAGAACCACTGGTGGTTTGGACTCAAACGCAGCATCAGGCTTGTACAGGCTGATACTCATGGCAATGTGAAACTGGAGCTCACGAGGTCGATAGCAACACAAGGCTGTGTGAGGATAGCAAGTTATCAGGGATGTGACTTCTCCTGATTAATCAGGAAATACTGATTTTCCAAAACCTTGAAGAAGCGACCCACATGAATCGTGCACACATACAATGTCTTTACTTTCTGTTGGGTTCTGGCTGGTTTTCTATATTGCCATTATTAAACCAGGTTGGTTTACAAAGACTGTGTCCTAAACACTTAGCCTGCGTGTAGATTTCTGAATGTACTGTCAATCGCCTATCAGATATGATTTTTGGACGAGAGCCATTAGGCTCGTGAGTATTTCAGTAGGTATATTGAATGTCAGAAAATGTTAATTTGAAGGTGAACCAGAATTTTCATGGTTAAAATCTTCTCTAGTAGCATACCCTTGATGACCCTAGTAAAGGGGTAGATGTGTTGTTTTTTCAAAGCTCCCTCACTCACAATATTCTACATTAGGTTGGTAGAGTTCCCACCCAGGACTCAAGCCCTGCTCCCACAGATTACAGAGCAAACACCTTAGCAAGGGAGGCTAAAGCTCAATACACTATAGAGAAGCCCAAGGGCTCTAGCATCTGTCACTAGAGCATTCTTGAGGCGTCACAGTGAGGTTTACTTACTGCACAGCGCTACCTGCTGGCCACTGTTACAGTTGCTCTACTAATACACACCTCTATTTCTAAAGATATGTTTAAAGGAAACATTTCTTACCCATCTGTAGCACCGGTAACTATAGCAACATTTCCGACAAGACTGCTTCGAGCTTGAGACATCCTCCTTATCCCAGCCACAGGATTGGTTAAAGGACATCTTAAAGCGCTCCTCAACATTCCCTGTAAGCATTGCAATGCACATGGCTAATGAGGGCTTGGAGAAATAGGGCAGAGGTCAAGTGTGAAGGGGTGTTCATCAACACCTTCACACACTGGATGAATTGAGTGTGATGTAAACATTGGGGTGGCATCTTCATAATCATCAGTCACTGAAGAAATCAGGTTGATAAGACAGAGTAAGCTAACTGTCAGATTTTGCGAATATCTCCTCTATAACAATCGACTAGCTGCCCATTCTGTGTGCTTGCTGAAAAATAATCTGGTGTTTCTACACAGCCCTAGGATTTGTAAATGCTGGAATACGAATAAATAATATATAGAAGTAGTGCAGACCGCACCACAACAATATCCTAGCCTTGGTTGATTGCTCCACTTGCAAGGACAAGTGGGGCATAGCCCTACCATAAATAACTGCAAATTATCTTGTAATAACTGTATATAAAATGTATTTGAATACATAATAATTTACACATTATTTTATTTAGCCACACTATTAAATTACTGCATAGGCTGTGTGAACGCTAAAGTGAACATGGTTTCCAGACTATATAATCTCTCCGAACGTTGATCTGAGAGTAATAAGCAGGCTGTGCCAGGCTAGTGCGAGTCTTGTGACCCATGGGGATCTCGACAGTGTGTCAAGCTCTATATTGGGGTCCCAGGCATGGAGGGGCAATGACATATGTCGTTCTCCCTGCTACAACTTAAAGAACAGGCTACCACCAAAATGATTACAAAGCTCCTATTGTAATGGGTAAAAAGTTACGTAGTGTTACTTTAAGCATTTAGTTTGCATGTGATCAGAATGTAATGTTAGGCTATATAACACATAGCCTATAGTTAGACATAGCAAAGCTTTACAAAGTGACAACTTTGAGGTATTATTTATTAATATCCAATGTACAAATACTTAATATTTAATATTATAATACTTAATATTACCTAATTTTATTTCTGCAAAATAGGGATTTCTTGTTTGTAAGAGAAAGCTCTTCAAACTCAGTGATGCAAAGTGCAAAGATGCAAAACATTTTAATTTGACATATATAATGTTGTCTGCCTGTCAGTCAAACTCTGGCGAAAGGTCCGGTTATGAGGTTTTCAAAATAGACGTCATCGTTATGCTGATCTAGTTTTATCCAAGCTCAGGGCTATGCCCATAAAGAACTAAAAATTATACTGTAATAACAGTATATACATTTTATTTACACTAATCATTTTATTTAGCCACACTATTACATTTAATATTTAAACTCCACTGCATAGGTTGTATCCTGTTTTATAAAATATGAGCAAGAAATCTCAGTCAGAAGAACGTTTTAATAGGCGAGTGTTATATGCAAAGAAATATGGTTATATGTGTCAGTGTCATATTGGAGAATCCCATTGGTATGTTGCATTTTAACGATGTTTACAGTAATTTAGATGTTAAAAAAAGTGGTAACGGTCTAAAGCGAACACCTCAATCAGATGTGCTCTTTTATTGTGAACAACCATTGGCTACGCGATTACCAAATGCTTGTATTGGTATAACGGCAGCGCTCATGCACATGATATGCTTTTAGATTGATTAAATTCACGCGTCCGAGGAAACGGAAGTGACTTTGTTGTCATCGCAGAAGATGATTGAACGCCGACCACCATGGATCCTCACTACTGAAACAAAGTGCTTTTGCCAATCTGCAGCTGCACATCGTGGCGAAGTTTGAAATTCATTCAATGTAAGGAGATGCATCTGTTAATTATCGAGCAGCGTGGTTCACACATCATATTTGCATTTGCATTGTCGTTGTTTTTAAAATTAATGAATGTTAAGAATGCGTTAACGATATAGCTGGGAGTGTTAGTTAACAGGCCACGATTACACACGGCGAAAGACACATCTGTGGCATGTTTATATATTTCTTATTGCACAGGGGTTGAACAGCTATTCGTATCTAGTAATAACGTAAACTAATGCGTCGATTATTAACGTTGCTAAACATGCTAACTGTTAGCATGGCGTCACTGGGCGTGGAAAGGCTACAGCTGCGCCGCCCGCCTACTTCCACTTTTTCACACATATTACATGTGTCGTGCAGTGATCGTTTAATATTACCGACACTGTCCTGTCCTGTAGCGTTGTATGCGTTATGTTATGATCGGTTCATCATTTTTTATTTTTTTTTAACATACAACAGCTCTCTCGGAAATGACGAGGACGGTGGATGGGTATTCCACAGCCAGCTAGAGATGCGTGCCAAGAAGTCCCAGCTGCGGTCCAGAAGCAAGTTTCGATTCCGGCCGATGCGTTCGTGAGGGGCAGCGGCGAGAGCCGCAAATCTAGATGGAAGACCCTGACCGTTCCGGACTGTACCGGGCATAGTAACTGCAGAAGAATTCAAACGTTGTCCTTATAGCGGAAAAAAATGTCTCTCTCTGTGAGTACAGTATTTCTGTCGTGTGTGTGTGTGTGTGTGTGTGTGTCAACATCTTGTTAAGTGACGAGGTTAGACTAATGTGACATTATTGTGTAGCTATAGATATTGGGATTGGCAGTGTATCTCAATGCATTTCTCCTGTGGCCCTTTTTGCTTGAAAACCACTCCTCCATTAAGCACCCCAAGGGGTCACACATGGCTAGGCCCATGGGGGAGGGGGAGGGGGGGGAGAGGGGGATGTTGGTTCAGAAAATGAAAGGGAGCCGCTGCTCTCTGGCTTTTGGGTGGCAATTAAACCCCAAACAACAAGGGACAGATGTTCCCCTGCCTCCCCTCCCCTCATTATCATTAAGCCCTCTTGTCCATGTGGCCATTCATCTTTCCCACCCCCACCCCACCCCCCGCCTACCCCCCACCCACCCCCTGCTTACCCACACCGACGGTGACACCGTTGTAAATTTAGGTTTACAGTTAGTGGTGTTACCGCTTGTATATATTTAATGCCCTCCCCTCCACTGAACCCTTCACATCCAACACTGAGGGATCGCCCCCGTTCTCCCCTATTCACGCTTCGCTCAACGGCTGTAAACAATCGGCCATTCGTTTAGGTCAATGTGCCCGTTTGTTCGAGCAATGGCAGATGCAGAAACACTGGCCTGTGTGAATTTAGTGTGTGTGTGTGTATGTGTGTGCCTGTGTGAATTTAGGACAACTAACTGTTTTCACGGTGTGAGTGTGCGTGCACGCGCGCGCGCCTGTGTGAATTTAAGACAGCTACTGTGTGTATGTGTGTGTGTGTGTATGTGCGCCTGTGTGAATTTAAGACAGCTACTGTGTGTGTGTGCGCGCGTGCGCGTCTGTGTAAATTTAAGACAGCTACTGTGTGTGTGTGTGTGTGTGTGTACGTATGTGTGTGCCTGTGTGAATTTAAGACAGCTACTGTGTCGCACACACACACAGTAGCTGTACACACACACACACACACACACACACACAGTAGCTGTGTGTGTGTGTGTATTTGCGCCTGTGTGAATTTAAGACAGCTACTGTGTGTGTGTGTGCGCATCTGTGTGAATTTAAGACCACCACTGTTTTAATGATGCGGAGGTGGGGGAGGTTGGGGTCTCTTATTTCATCATACTGTGTGTGTGTGTGTGTGTGTGTGTGTGGGGTTCCTATTTGACCTCTGACCCCGTGTGGCACCCCCCAGACGGTGCTGGCCAAGGCTCTGTTCGACAACACTGCAGAGAGCCCGGAGGAGCTGGCCTTCCGCAAGGGTGACATCCTGATGGTGGTGGAGCGGGGGGAGGGCGGGGGTCCGGGCTGGTGGCTGTGCTCACTGCATGGCCGCCAGGGCATCGCCCCCGCCAACCGCCTCCGGCTCCTGCAGACGCAGCCCGAGCTGCTGCCGGTCGCCATGGCGCGGGCCGGGCCGGATGGGGGGCAGGCCGGGCGCCCGCGCTCTCACTCCAGCTCGGGCGCCCGGCTCCGCCCCGACTGGGACGTCGGGGGGGCGTTGGGGGCCGCCGGGCGCCCGCGTTCCCCCTCTCTCAGGGGGCGAGGCGCCGAGACCGCTGCCCTCTACCAGACTCCCACGGCGGGCGCCACGGCGACCGTGTACCTCTCCCCCAGGTCGGGCGCCGAGCCCGAGGACACATACCTGGTCCCCAGGGAAACCGCGGCGCCGGCACCTAGGAGTGCTCCGCCGGTCGTCGCCAGCGTCGGCGACGAAGTCTACCAGACGCCAATGGCCGTGGCCGCACTCCCCGTCCACGGGACGCCCCCCGGGGTGTACCAGACCCCCAGGACCCCCCTGCCGCAGACCCCACCCGCGGCGCAGGCGTCACCGGGCCTTCGGGCCCACCGCGGCTCCCCCATGCTGCTCCGGGCCGCAGGACAGTCGCCCGGCTCGGCGCGCAAGCCCCCGCCGCCGGCCCCCCCGGTGAGGAGCGTCACGCGGAAAGACCTCCTTCCCCCGACGCCCCCACAGACCCAGGCTGGGCCCCGCCCCCTGTCCCAGGATGAGGACAGGCAGCGGGGGGGTCTGGATGGACAGAGCAGCCTGCAGACTACCAGGGGGGACACCCAGGACTACGAGGACCCCGTGGACGAGCAGGTAAATGCCGCCCGTGTGTAGTTGCAGCACCGGTTCTCATGGTAACTGCTGGATTTATGGCTTTGTTTAACAAACCCGCGTCCGTTGTTGTCAATGGTGGTTACTGTTTGTTTAGTATACAGGTGCTGTTTTGGTGTGCCACCACATTTAAGCAGCGAAATAGACGCAGGACTTTGAGCAGACGCCATTAGCTTGCTCCCGGAGGGCCACAAGCTATGACCCACTTCTTCCTGAGTCGGCTGGTTTTGGGCAATGCTGATGTTCAGTCTATTCTGGTTTTGTCCCAAGTCTCGTGCAAGGTTGCCTTCTCCCCCCCCCAGCTGCCCTCAAACTGCCACATCAGAGAACATTTGAGGGTTAACATGTTGCCTCACCGTTACTAATATTAGCATGCGGCTAGCCTAGCTCTCTCTAATTACTCTTAACCGTAATGTCAGCATTCATCTTGGTAGGGGAGCTCTGTTTCTTTTTTGCAGGAAACGTAGTGTTTTCCTTTACTTCTTTAGCGGGATGACAAAACGGCGTGGTGGTGGTGGTGGAGTCTTTCTGCGCCGTAGCAGAGAGTTTAGAAAAACACTCGCCCACCCGCGCTCAAGTCGTTGCTAAGTGACTGTGATGGTTGTTGGGTTGAAGCGTGTTGGGGTTTTCTCTGAAAAGTAAATAATTTACCATTTATTTCAGTAGACATGGCTCAAAGGCCATGGTCCTTGAGTGGGGAAATGTAGGTCAGTTGCGGAGGGTTTACATTGTGTGCTATGAAATTTTTTTTTTTTTTTGCGTGAGGAGTTGCTGCAAATATTTGCTTTAGAAAGGATGCCGAACAATAATAATTAAGTTTTATTTAGACAATTCACAAAGCTGACCGCCAATTCCTCCCCACCTTGCATTTAGAAATAGTAACTACCAATCTGCTGTACTTGCTACAGAACTAGTCCACATGTATGGAGTGGTTGGATAGTGCTAAACATTGTTTAAACAACAACAATAATATAATTCACACCAATTTAACCTAAGGGGAACATTAGACTAGCCAGAGCCATGTAAAGAGAGAGCCGGGCCATTTCTGTTTCACAGCAATGGTGGATCGTGGAGCCTCAAAATGGTTCAAATTGCATAAATCCTTAAAGTATATACAATACTAAGTATATCTTATACAATATATTTTAAATGTAAATCTGTGCATTTATTGACTACGAATTAAGTCTTTGTGTGTGTGTATATATATATTTTTCTCACTTCTGTTGGCGTAACTCTCTCTTTCCATGGCTCTGGACTAGGCTATAACACAAGAGTACTATAAAGAGTGCTTGCAACAATGCCTGATTTTGAATAGTCAAACTAAAGCCTGTCACCGCAATATCAATGGTGTACTTTCATTTAATGTCGGTAAATCAAATCAGGAGCATTAGACATTTTTATTTGAAAGAAAATGTTAAGCGCCTTCAGAACATTCCAAGTGAATTCAGAGATCGTAAACCAATACACTTTTTGTCAACTTCAGCGAATAGGCCCATCTCCGTCTGTGGGCAGAACGGGCAACACAATCATTAATACGTTCTGTGTTTCTACACACCACCCTGGGAACACACAGAAACACCATCCTAGCTTTGGAAATGAATGTCTAACGTGTGGAGCACCCCCCTATGGCAATAAAGGTGTTCTGGCTTATATCACCAGTCTTTCTTTTTAAGGGAATAACCATGTCCGAATTTGACACTTTGTGTTTGGGCGGTTTTGTTTTGGAATAAAAGTGTCTTGCTCTTTTGTCCTGGCAGGTGTACGACACGCCCCCTAGTGGTCGGTGGCAGCGGCCGCTCCGCCCTGTCCTCGGTGAGGACGAGAGCATCTACAACACCCCCCGCACCGCCCCCCCGAAAGCAGACCGTGAATCAGAGGTATCGATAGCGCCGCTCATCTCCTACGCTGCCTAGGGACCTTCTTGGGTCCTTGTTGCGTTTCCAGTTTTTTCTTTCATTTTCTCCCCTGAGAGAGAACTACGTTTTTAAACATTGAAAATAAATATTACACGTAAACTTTGCTGTGAGAGGAATATATCTATTTTATTAAATCTGTATCAAGTGTTAGCTTGATACGATAAGGGTTAGCGCTGTATTTCTACTGACCCAATTGTGTATTTCCTTTTGCAATTCTATAATGTAAACAAGACAGTTGACTTAAAGGCAGGGTTGCCAACTTCAAGCTCAAATCAAAACGGCATTGCTCCGCGGTGGCGCCTCACGCATAGAAATGCATTGTGAAGCAAAGTGTAGTACTTCAGCTTTGTTGATGTGAGCGGTGTTTGCCACTTTGTTTATGTCACTATTTATGGAGCCAGGTTTGTGTAGTAGAAGTATCAGATTCTTTTTTTCTCAACACGCACAGATAACGGTAAACTAGCGAAATGTTAGGAGGTATTTGTCGTAAAAGTGTACTAGCCTACATTTAGCTGACTTTACCTTTAACCAGACATTTTGGATGACTGATTCTTGAGAGATAGCTGTCTGTTATTGTGTTTGTTTGTTTGTTTATTTATTTATTTATTTATTTAAATAACTAGTGTAGGCTAGACGTTCAGTACTGGGACAGTTACTGGGAGTCTGTGATGGTGTCGCAGCAGCAAACATAAGAGTGCACACCCTGGCCGGTTGAACTGAGACCTGTGCAGGCAGCGCGTAGCTCCCAGCAACGCGAGCGTATTGAATGTCCCCCATCGCCCTGCTCCTCCTCACACATTCCACCGTTGGTGTGCCCCCACACAACCCCCACCCCCACCCAGGGCTGGGGCCACACCTGTCTCAGTCTGCCACAGCAGCCTGTCTGTCCAGTTGAAGCGCCAGTGCTATTTTTTCTTTCACACACACCCACACCCATCTGTCACCGCCATGCCAAGGCTTTACCACTGGTCCCGCCTGTGTGTTGCCGGGAGACGGTGACTGTGTGGCACCCAATAAGATTCTTGCACCTACGTGCTCGATGTCGTTCATTGGATGTGGACTTTGGTGCATTCTAACACTCAGGGTTAGAATTCCCGCAGTTTATAATTAATGTAGTGGTTGTCAAAGTGGGGGCTTGGACCATCTTGGGGTGTCAGAAGGATAATTTAGACCTAGAGGGTCACACTATGATTTCAAGATCGAAATCTCCTTTATCTAGCTTCTACTGTGAATTAGTTTCTACTGTGAATTACCTTCTAATTCTAATGTGAATTAGCTTCCTTCTACTGTGAATTAACTTCTACTGTGAATTATCTTCTAATTCTACTGTGAATTAGCTACTACTGTGAATTAACTTCTACTGTGAATTATCATCTAATTAAAATGCGAATTATCATCTAATTATAATGTGAATTAGCTTCCTTATACTGTGAATTAATTTATATTGTGACCTATCTTCTAATTCTACTGTGAATTATCTTCTAATTCTGATGTAAATTAGCTAACTATTCACAGTAGAATTAGAAGATAGGTCACAATATAAATTAATGCTTCTTGTTTGTAATTCCAGGCTGGTTTATGTTTATCTGAGTGCTATTATGGTCTGTCGTGTCCCACCAGGTGTATAACGTGCCCACCATCACACTCAACACGTCCACAACAGAGCTCCATCACCACGACGACGACGGCGCCAACGAAGACGTATACAGCGTGCCCACCCTCCCGGGCGTGCCTTCGGAGGAGCCGGACCCCCGGGATCACCCGAGTGAAGCGTCGGAGCGCGACGGCGGCGGCATCTACGACATGCCGGCCCTCGTCGCCGCGGCAGCCGGCGACCGCGGCGCCCCGCTGCCCCACTCGTCCTCGTCCTCCTCCTCGTCCACGCGCCGCCTCTCCGGCTCCAGCGGCGGCTCGGGCGACGCCCAGTGGCGGGAGGACGGCAGCGGCGGGGGAGCGGTGGGGGTGGGGCGGCCCCGCCTGCCCTCCCAGGACTCCCTGTCCCGCAGGCCGCTGCCCGCGCTGCCGGGGCCCGACGCCGGGGGCGGCGGCATGGGCTCCCGGAAGGGCAGCTGGATCCAGGAGAGGCCCCTCCCGCCCACGCCCCAGCCCGCCTTCCCCCTGCCCCCCCCATCGCTCACGAGGGCGGGCTCCGTCCATGGCGACGGCGACCGTGACGCCGACGACCCTGGCAACGAGTACGCCGGTATCGGCCTGACGCCCATTCCCGCCCCGCTCCCGGCGGGAGACAGCGTGGGATACGTCAAGCTGCAGGTGGGTCTCCGCGGCAACGCTCGTTTGACTTGACTTAACGCTTGTCTTGTAGTAACTGCACGTCATTTACCGTATTTTCAGGCGTATAAGACGACCCCCAACTTTTCCAGTTAAAATATAGAGTTTGGGATATACTCGCTGTTTTTCTGGGCACAGCGCCGCTCTCTCTTTTTTCCATACCCCGGGCGTCCCTGACGCCTGCAGCTTGCTCCGCCCTTCACTTACACCTTCCCGTTGTAAGTCGTCTTATACACCGAAAAATACGGTATTTGGTTCTGTTGTTGCGTCATCTTAGTCGTTCCCCCGGGTTCCTCTGCACTCCTTAAGACCCCGATATACTTGCTCTGGTGCAACGCGTACACTTAGACAAGCGGCTGCGTCGCGAAAGGAATTGTTAATTTACTTGCCTGCGTACCTTGCGTGTGCTTGGAGGATTTAAAATACATCCAGTAGGGGGCAGATCAGGACCGAATCATCCCTGAAACCGGAATATTTTCCTTGACTACCTTCGAATTTCCACAATAACCAACATGTCAAAATGTGGGGCGGCATGGAGACAGCATATAGATGTTGGGTAATTAAAAACTAGCTCTGCGAAATTCTTTGATAATTTCAGCGATTGTTGCTCTTTGTTCAGAGACTGCTGTTGATCTGCCTGTCCGATCCTGACACACTGCCCCCTACGGTCATGTGCTGTATTGCATCGTGCATACGCGTAGCGTTAATTTCTGAGGACGCACACAAACTACGCTCCAAAACAACGCAGGATACATGCCTGGTAGCCATCTTGCATACGCGTAATAAAAAGCAAGTATATCGGGGGCTTTACCCAGTCCTTGCTGTTAGGAGTTTGGCTTTTTGGGTATCACTCCTGTCCATTTGTCTCTCTGTCTGACAATCTGTCTACTGTCTGTCTGTGTAAACGATACCTCTGTTCTCTCTTCCTCTCTCCAGGGGAAACCAGAGGCTCACACCGAAGCTCCCACTGAGAACGGACACACGATCACAGCAGACCCCAGGGTGAGTTCCCACCATGCAGTTTGTTGTTTAGTTCGGTCCGTCCTGTTTGGCCATGCCCCCCCCCCTTCCCTCTGCTCATACATGGCGCACAGTTTCTCATTTACACAATAGACTAGACGCATATGCGCTTGTGTGTGTGTGTGAGTCATTATTCCAACTTGCAGCACTGGTCCACATCCAGTTTGAACGTGTCCAGGTCTGCTTGTTGGCTTTAATCTGTATCGTCTGTCTCTTTATCTAAATCATGTTGAGACTGAATCGTGTCGCTTTAGTTATAAACTATATTTTCATATTCATTTATATTTTTCACTATCTATAACTAGTTCTCAAGGTAGCGGGTAGGACCACCTGTGGGATGAGTATGATGTAACTTTATTTTATATATTAAACAAAAATAAATGTTTAGCTGTTTATCGTTTAATAAAATTTGGTTATGAAGGGTTGTGGCTCAAGATGTACATGAAGGAAAATGCACAGAGAAGTTGCTCCTCCTTCTTGCTAATGCTAAACCTACATGCTAACCCGGCTAACGCTAACTCCGTGTGCTCCCGCCAGCCGAGCCCGTCACCGCCCTTGCCGGTGGCCGTGTCCCTGGAGGACTCGGAGCTGCTGTCCTTCTACTCGTCCCAGAGCCTGGCGCACCTCTCCTGCCTGGCGGACGCCATCGACGAGCTGGTCAGCAGCGTGCAGGGAAACCAGCCGCCCCGCGTCTTCGTTGCCCGGGGGAAGAGCTTGATCGTGACCGCACACAAGCTGGTGTTCATCGGGGACACCCTTTCCCGCATCCTGACTTACCCTGACCTCAGGGCTAAGGTTACTACAACTACTACTACTCTTAGCACATCACCCACCTGGCTGAAACTAGTAAATGCTACTAGTTTCTTGTGGCTTGGTTTTATTTGTTTGTTTTAATTGTTTTATTTCTTCTAAATGATGACTGAACTGTGATGAGACACATCAATGCTGGTGTAAATATTGACTGAATTTCAGTTTTTATTAAACAAATATGTCTGCATTTTATTGGTAGAAAATGGCTGAACACGCCAACTACTGTTTAGTCATCCAAAGTCAGTGCTGAGTTTATATTGTTTTCATTTTGTCATTAAATGTTCATGATAACCAGCCTCCTCCCCGTCCCCGTCCCTGTCCCTCCCCCCCGGGTGGAGTCAGGCTCAGATCTGTGGGCAGAGTCACACTCTAAAACGACATGTAAAACAACATGTAAATCTAAAGGTCTAAGGTTTTATTTAAATGTTTTTTTCCCCTTTCTCAATTCTCAGGTCACGACCTCGGGCGCACGACTCTGCCAGGCCTTGAAGGCGGTTGTCATGGCAACAAAGGGCGCGGCGCAAAACTACCCGTCTGTCTCGGCCGTCCAGGAAATGATGGACCGCGTCGCGGAGCTCTCCCAGCAGGCCGCTGGTTTCTCTGGTCTGCTCCAGCGTCTGGCTGAGATATCCTGATGCTTTCTACTTTTTTATTATTTTATTATTTTTTTTTATTATTGTAAAACCATGTTTACACTCAACTTTTTTTATTTTAAATTTTTTATATTGTTTTTATGCTTTTTTTGGCTTTTTTTTTACCAAAAAGGATTTGAAGCAAGCAAAGAACATTTGGATGGAACGGTTAGCTCTCTGGTCACCCGCTTCCTCCAAAAAATGGTTTATATTTTATGTGCGTTGATTTTTTTCCTTTGGGTTGGTTTATGTCAAGCTGTGTTTTGGTGCCAGGCACGCTTGTCTGTTTGACGTGTTAATAACTTATTGATTCATATTTGAAGTCTCTGTGATGTTGAGGGTTCTTGCAGGCCATTTGGGAGGTTCCCTCTCTATATCTTTATCTTTATCTTTTCGTCCACACGTGACAGCCATTTTTTCCTTCCTGTGTCTATTTATTAATCCAGCCCCTTCCTTTCCAAAACATAGCATAGCAATGGGCTTTACATCGCGGTGTTAAGCCAACACATTTCTTGGGTCTCTGACAGGGGTTTCAAATCAGTTAGATTTGGTTGTTATGGTGCTTTTATTATATACTTTATTTGGAGAAAATGGATAATAAAGTGAGTCTGAATGATTTTTGGGCCTCCACATATTGGAGGCAATTCTTTCTTTGTTAAGTAAAACCCTTACTACAATGACTGTTCCCCATCCCTCTAATGGATGCTTTTCTAACCCAGTGTCATACGTCACTGTGAAGGAGACATACGTTTGAGAACAAGCGGAGAGCTTGGGTGGAGAAATGGTTGCAGTGTGAGAATTGGGGTGTTATTTTTTTGTTCTTTTCCCATGGTCTTGATGTGGCACTGGATAAGAAACCAGTTGACCTAGTCAACGTGTTGCTACCCGTTTTTTGGGTTTTGGGATGCATGCTATCGTTTTTTTTCCCCTCTTCCCTTCTTTTTTTTTTTTTGACTGAAGGAAGACACTAACAGTGAAAGTAAACCATATGCTTGTCTGACATTATATATACATACATACATATATATATTGGAAGCACGGTATTTAGTGTGGTGTTTTATCAATTTGACCACACGCGTATGTTATGAACCAAGTTTGTCCATGCCAGCTTCAGTATTGCCCTGCCCATGCAGACAGCCCAGTTAAGTTAAACACTTGTGTTTTCTTTACACTACACCTGTTTTCCCCATCTGTCTTCTTAACATGACCCCATTGGCTCTGCTTATTTTCTATCCCATTACTTGTCAGTCTGTGCCAAAATAGTACTGGCCCATGTCCAATGTGCATAAGAAATGTTGTCAAACGTGTCATGATCGCATAACTGGTGGGGGTTGTGATGATGTTGGGTTTGAAGGATGGTCTAATGTACACTAATACGCAACGCATAACTAGTGGACTACTAAAGCTCCTGCTAATTTGGATTTGGAGTGCCACCCACTGGCTTGTTGCAGTATTGCACTACATGCCTGTGCAAAATTTCTGACTTTGCTTTTTGAACATTTCTTTAACTTTTGTTTTTTCCTATGGGAAAAGCATTCTCAAGTAAACATCTATGTATTTATTGTAAAATGTGTAATATTGTAACTTTTTTTTTTTTGGCTTTCAGGTTCTGCATGGCTTTAATTTGCTTTTTTTCTCACATATTTAACCAGGGCCAATTTCACTCAGTGAATTAAATCAAGCAATGTTTCTGCAACGGAAAAAATACTTTCTCTGAAGATTGTATTCTGTATTTCTTTTTGTACATGAATGTTCTTACACTAAGTCAACTTGTTTGAGTCAGACATAATTTGGTAACGTTAAAAGGCCAACACATTTTTACATTATGGAAGTTGTACACTACAATTTATTTCTGTCTTGTATTTCCCCTGCACAAATACATTTTGAAATGAAAAACATGTGTCGGTAATTCATTGCAGCGTATTTTGAAAATAATTAGCATGAAAGGTAAAGGTTTAGTAAAAAACAAATATGATTAAATAAACAGAATAGCCGATTCTTTTCCGGAAATTGCCGAACTCTGACGCTGGGGGAGAAGCCGTAGCGACGCTTGTGGGGAGTTTAGACGAGCAAAATGGCGGACGAGGATATTACGCTTGACGGAAAACCATTGCAATCGCTCCGAGTTGCCGATTTGAAAGCAGCGTTGGAGCAAAGAAATCTCCCTAAAAGTGGGCAGAAAAATGCACTGATGAAGCGATTGAAGGGGGTAAGTTTCAGAGCTGTTTTCGGCGCCTGTGGAGTCAGGCCAAGTTTACGGTACGGTAGCAGGGGGCGCGATGGGGTTGACGTTAGAGGCCGTAATCGTGTGCAGATCCGGGAGCAAGAATATACATTGGTTTTACGCAGAGATCTTTTTTGTTGACATTGTTTTATTACGCATTCGGTGTTGACAATGCAATTAATTGTTGATCTAGTTCGCGCTCCCTCGCAACTATTTGCTCACCGTGTTGCACGCAGTTGAACCGTGCACCTGTCAAGTCAGGGCCTAGCGCTACAGTAGCTGCTTGCTGTGTCGAAATTGTTCCCTCGCCGAAATGTTGCCCGTTCCTATCATTTGGACTAGGCAACGCCACCGGTAAGTTATATGATTAGAACCAGCAGCATAATATATTTTACAACCCCGCCATCCCTTTATTTATTTATTTAGGGTTGTCATTTTTGCTTTTTTTTAAAAGACCGCTTTTCTCTATTGAATAAAAACCGTACATGGGCAAATAACATTTACGGCACGACACTCGGCATACTGTACATCTGAGTTGCTAATCGCGCCCGCGCTCGTCACTCTTGTCAAGGAGAGAGGACGGTCTGTCTTCTTAATGTAAACACTATACAAACACGTCCATGTATTAGCGTGTTTTAACATAATACTACAGAGAAAATTAGATTAATTTAAAATACAAATATATAGGCTCACTTTATATCACTATCCTGCCGACATTTGATCAAACTAATGAGAACGACTAACTACTGAGAACAAATTTAACATAGCCTAAATGGACCATCCAAAGGAAACGCATCTAGCGGTTCTCGACATTACTTGTACCGGTACCGTTATTTATGTTGAATGATTGATTGTACACTGTGATGCACTAGTTTGTTTTTAAAAATGTCAACAATTCCCAGGCCTTGATGTTGGAGAGTCTGCAGAAGTCGTCCTCCACTCACATTGGGCTGCAGCCTAACTCTCAGGTAGGTTGTTTTTAAAGAACTTACAACTGCTGGCAGAGCTGCCTTCAGAGTTGGCGAACATATTAAAACAAATTTTGCGTTTGCTTTGAGTTCGCCGCTAACGTTTGTGAACCTAAGCAACTAGTCTGAGAATGTAGTTCTCTGCGAAGGGGAAAAATGTTTACACAAAACGTGCAAATCAAAAACGCCAGTTCTGAATGCGTTAGTGATGTGTGACGTTGTGGTGACGTATCCCCGCTGCCTGGCCTGCAGATAGGGGAGGAGATGAGCCAGAACAGCTTCATTAAGCAGTACCTGGCCAAGCAGCAAGAGCTCCTACGACAGAGGCTGGAGAGAGAGGCCCAGCAGGCAGCAGAGACCAGCGGTATTACACGCACGCACGCACACACAGACATATACATACACATACATACACAGTCGCACGCATGCAGACGCACGCACACACAAAGTCACAGGCTATACACAGATATACAGAGACGCAGATAGACAGACAAAGAGAGACAGAGACTATACACATATAAAGACACACACAGACAGTAAAGATGGCCGTTGTCACATCACCACCCTGTTTGTTTAACAATAGCATGATGGATGGGTGTTGTTCATACCTTGCACAGTTGCTTGTCTTTATGGGCAGTGCTCACACACACTCATTACACATACACACATACACACACACACACAGACAGACTGCTTCACTCAACCTGGCTAGTAGTCTAGCGGTTAGAGATGGCGGCCCCATAACGGTAACCGGAGGCTTGTGGGTTTGAATCCCACTGTGCACATTGTTTCTCCGGTGATGATTACGCCATGCTAATACTGATGCACCGGATGCCTGGTGTGTGTGAGTTCAACTCACCTTCTCACAGTGAAGCTGTGGGCTGAGGAGAGCCGATGATGCACTTTTTTTTTTCTTTTTTTTTTTTACCCCCGTGTCCTAAAGGTGAAATCAGCGATTTTACGCCAATTCACTTTGTAAAATTCAACAGATTGCATACTTTTTCACATCTTAGTTTAAAGATTTAAAGCTGGTTATGGAGGAAGCAATAAAAAAAGAAATTCTGAAATGTTGTTGGACGATATTTATATATATAAAAAAAAAACTATAAAAATTTAATTTGACTTAAACATTTTATTTAAATGTAACATCCCAGTAGTACTGTCCTGCCTCTGTCAAATTCGACTGTTTCTTCTTTGGGAATCAATGATGGCTGTGTGTCACGTGACCTACCTCTGTGACTGACCCTTGACCCCCTCTGCGTCAGAGAGCTCAGAGATGCCAGAGGATGATGACGACCACTCGGAGAGCAACGAAAGCCCCGCCTTTATCCCTGACAAGGTCAGTTACCTCCACACACACGCACACACACACACACACACACAGACATGCGTGAGCTATATTTGTCTAGCAGGAAGGTCCACAGCTACATGTTGATATGTGTTGTTTCTGTTGTTTTGTTTTTTTTGACAATTGACTGATCCCAAGCCCTGCCCCTTTTCGCCCAGTCCTCCAATAAAAGTCGAGCAAGTTTGGAATCCGACAGAAACTCTACCATTTTATGATGTATTAATCCTATATACAATAGAACAGCATCGTGGGAAACGTTACAATTCTAATGTGTATGTTGCCCCCCCCCCCCACCACCCCAGCATCGCCTGATACCCTCCCAGCCCCCCCTGACCAGGGCGGAGGAGGAAGGCGGGGGTCCAGCAGGGCTCCAGCCGGCCCCGCCCCAGCCGCGCGCCGTGGCCTCCCTGTCGGTGCGCGTCCTGGGCCAGCCGCCGGCCCCCTCTCGCAAAGTGAGGTGCCCGGAGGAGAGCGACGAGGACAGCGAGGACCCAAGCGACGAGGAAGAGGAGGAAGAGGAAGAGGAAGAGGAGGAGGAGTGGGGGCACGGCGCGAAGAGGCGTGGCCGGGGAGGATTGGCAGCGCCCGCCCAGCCCAGCTCCACCCCTCCTCCCCCGGCAGCCCCGGCAGTGGCTGCGGTGGCGGCGGCGGCCGCCCCCAGGTCCCGGCGCAAGCTCCAGCCCCCGCAGCACATCCCCCCGCCGGCTGCCCCGGTGCACCAGCCCCCTCTGCAGCTGCGGCACCCGACGCCGCCCCCGTCCCCGCCCCCGGAGCTCTCCTTCCCGCTGCCGGACACCCCCAAGCAGAGCCCGCGGGACGCCGGGAACGACGAGCCCCCCGCTCCCGAGCGGGCCGGGGCGGCCCCCCGCCCGCAGCAGCTGCTCCCGCTGCCGCCAGCCCCTCGGGCCCGCCGGGACTCCGACTCCAGCAGCTCGCGCTCCAGCAGCCCTGAGCCTTTCTTCCCCGATCAGCAGCAGCACCGCAGGCCCGGGGCCACCGGAGGGGGCATGCTGACTCTGCTGGCCCGCAAGATAGAGGCGGAGCGGGGCAGCCCGGCCTCCGCCCCGCTGGATATGTCCGGAGGCGGGGCTGCTGCTGCTGCGCGGGCCGGCTGCAGCGGCCGCATGCCCCTCCCTCGCCAGCAGGTGGCGACAGAGAGGAGCCTGGAGGAGGAGAGCAAGCGGAAACATGGAGAGGAGCGTGGGGAGAAGAAGAGGGAGAAGACACGGCTGGAGGAGGAGGAGGAGAAGAGGAGGCGCGAGGAGGAGGTGAAGGGGAAGAAACAACGGGAGGAGGAGGAGAAAAGATGCAAGGCAGAGGAGGCGCAGAAGGAGAAGCAGCGACGGGAGGAGGAGAAGAGAAGGGAGAGGAAATGCCAGGAGGAGGAGAAGAAACGGTTGGAGGAGAAGGAGTCAAAGAAGGAAGCGGAGGAGAAGGAGGTTCGGAAGGCAGGTGGAGAGCGGGCCAGGTCTCCCAAGAGGTCTGTCCTTGTCAGGGCCCCCGCGGGCCCCCCTGTGGCCTCCACCCTGCCTACCAAGAGGTCTCGGGCGTTCTCCGACACCCTGGCAGGGTCCAATGCGCCCCCTGCACCCCCCACCAAGGTCCAGCGTGCTTCGCCGGAGGCGGTGGTGACCGAAGCGAAGGAGTCAGAGTCCTCGTCAGATTCCGACTCCGGATCGAGCTCCTCTTCTCGCTTGTCCTCTTCCCCTCCCTGCCCAGATAAGCAGCTGGAGGTTAGTGAGAAGGTGGGGTGGGGGGGGAGTGGCATTGGTTGTATGTCCTGTTGGAGTCAATTTATGAAGGTTCTCTTCGCTAACCTTTGAGAAGTTGTCTCTTGAATTTCTCTGTGCTGTGCTAATCCTCGCTGCGGTTCAAAAGTATATATTTTTTTAGTTTTAGTTCAGCTCACCTTGTCACAGTGAAGCTGTGGGCTGAGGGGAGCCGATGATGCAGTCTTTTTACACCCTAATCGTAAAGGTGTCAGCGATTGTACGCTAATACTTATTTACTTAGCGAATATGTGCTCATGGGCTGCTAGCTGAAACAATTTACTTTTTCACATTTTTCTTTAACGCTTGGTTATTAATGACGCAATAACATCATCAGGTAAAGTCCATTCCGATTTAAGAGGGTTTTACATTTTAAACATAAACACAATCATGTTGTTAAGTTTTCCGTTTTCAGGAAATTTCTGAATAAATGTCCTTTTAGTTTCCTCCCCCATGCCATCTATAACAAACCCCTCTGCTCCCACCAAAGAACCCTCTCTGTCTGTCTCGTGAAGTTGACTGTCAGGAGCCGGAGGATGGCCGTTGAAACTCTTTTCACCTTGCTAACTCTGTATCGTCTGACAGAAGGATGGCCGTGCACCCACCTCAGACGGGGAGAAAATGAGGGATGTGGAGAGACTGTACCCCGACAAAAGGTCAGTTGACCTTCACTGCCGTTACTGTCCGTTTCTTCTGTTTTCTCTTCTGTTGGAGTTTTACAGGATCGAGTCTTGGGGCCCTATTTTAACAATCTAAACGCACGGTCTAAAGTGCAAGGCGCAAATTGGATTTAGGGCGTGTCCATATTGGTTTTAGGGCGTGTCCAAATCCACGTTTTCTATTTTAACGGCAGATAAACGGTCAGTGCGCAAGACGCATTGTTCAAAAGGGTTGGACTTACTCTCTCCATTATTCACGGGTGTGTTTTAGGCGTAACATACGATAAACCAACCCGAGATTCATGTCCCATTCCCTATAATAAACCAGGTACGCTCGGAGCATACGAGGATTGATATTATACCAGCGGTATTGTGAATGAGCTGGAGCAAACCATCTAGGCAATAGCGAGATTCCTAAAATATGTTTACGTAGGTTACACACTAATGATATTTCACATTGTACTCTATTCATTTTTAATCCTTTAGATATTTGTGCAGTCCTGCACGTCCCTGTATGTGTAACCAGCAGCGTGCACACACATTGTCCACCTGCCATAGGTGATACTATATTGATATTGCGCCTCGCGCTGACTTTAGACCAGGTTTTTGCTGGTCAATCACCCAATCACTTTCTGCTGCCTCCAGATAGCAATGCCCCAGCAATGCGCTAGACCACACCTCATGTTTAGACCAACACACCCACGGAAGTGCATTTGCTATTTAAACAACGTTGGCGCTGGACGGGAAAATGACAACTGCGTCGATCTGAAACTAGCAAAGACGCTTGCCTTCCCGCTTTGCGCCGGTTGTAAGATAGGGCCCTTGATCTAACACGTATATTATTAACCTATAATTATGCTTTAATTAAATACTGGATGATGTGTTGTGTTATGTGTGATATGATATGCTATTTTAGCCCTTCCATTGAATAAAGGTTTTAGGAATGCTTTAGTTTGACTTTAACAATGTGATTTTAATGCTGCCTTTGCTAATATGTCAGTTTACCATCAGAATTTCTAGATTTAATTTATGGACGCGCTGAAGAAGCACTGATGCAGTGATGTTTCACTGATTGATCCTCAGTAGGGTATAACAGGTTTTACAGACTTTAATTTTATTCTATCATTCTATTGTAAAGGCTTTTAATTGCTTTAAATGTTAGCTTCCTCTCTACACATGGAAAATACATACTGTGATTGTACAATGCGTCATAAAGGATTGTTTGTCTGAAGTCTGCAAGAGATGAAAAGGACTTGCATACATGTAGTTGCAACATTCTGCAGATGACTTGTCCAAAGTGACTATGCAATAAGTGTATTTGCCAAATGAATAGCTGAATAGCCCAAACACCAGTCACCCTAATTAAACACATTGTTAGAATAATGACAGTCTTTAAAAAATATATATGTCATCAAAAGCATTGAATATTAACATGTCATTAAGTATTTTAAAATGAGTGGGGGACCTCTATTAACGATGTCATTTGAATTTGATGATGTATGGGTGTACTCATGATTCTTTGTTCATCATTAGCACAAGAAGTGAGAATTAGCCTTCTAATGTGATGAATACCAGCCGGGTCCTGGGTTGATCTTTAACGGATGTGACGTTGTGTTTTCAGCACATAAAATGCAGATTTCTATAAAAACTTATATTTTGTCAATAACACCAGCATCGATGTGTCTCGTCACATCAATCCTATTACTTCGTTTACAGCTCAACAAACACATTTTATGGTGCAGTACCACTTTAAAGGGTGATCGCAACAAAGCAGAAAGGAAATATTTTTCAGATTGTGTAACTGATGAGAGTAAACTGATGAAATCATATTTGGAGGAGTGCAGTGAGGTAGAGGGTGGATTTTGAAGAGGTCCTCAGTCTCGAGATTTCCTGTCCTTTAGCTGCCTGCATTATAAATTGTGAGTTGTAGAATGTACTTTTTGTGAATCTTCAAAAACTGTTAGATTTGTAAATGCTCATGAAGTGGTGAAAATGAATAATCAATGGAATACAGTACACTGTGTAATCAATGTTCAAGGTTATTTGCCATTAAATAAAAATAAACTAGTATGGATATAATCGACGAGCACTCACTGGCACTTGTATCGGCAGTAAACGCGTCTAAATTATTTGACATCCACTACTGCTAATTATAACCGGCTGCATTTCTTGTCAGGCGTTCAATGCGGCAGCTCTGCAACCGGCGTGGCCTTTCTCTCGCTCACTGCTGAGAAAAAAAACGGGTCCTTGCCCTTCTTCGCTCTCCCCTTTCTATTAATTTCCACCTCTCGCTAGCCAACATGGCCGTCATGAAAGCGACGCATCGTTGAGACCGACGCAGTGTAAAATAGAGCCGCATCCGGATTCCGATTACCTGATTTCATCCCACGACTGACCGGAATAATCTTGTGCGCCAGATCGTTTTTTTGTTCCCCGGGTTGAGGCCCGGCAGTACAAATATGCTGTCCGAAGGCAACAAAAACGGGTAAGAGAGTGACTGGGGGTGGGGGTGCGAGAGAAGTCTTCAGGTTGCTTGTGTTGCCTTTCATCAGAAGCGAGAAATCAGCGGTGATTGCTTGCCTGCCTGCATTCCGTCTCAACCTTTCTTTTCTCCCGCAGTACAATGCGTAGTTCGACTGTACATTCTCAGCGGTTGTCACGATGTTACGGTAGCCCCGAAAAGAAGCGTGAAACCCGCTTGGCCATGTGAGAACCTGGCGTGGAGACCGCGCAGAGTTTCTATTGTTAAGAAAAAGAGGCTAGGATAAAATATGGGTCTCTGTTACCGTGCGCGATCTTGGCCTTAATCGGCTACACGCGTAGCTCCGAGAAAAACGTTTTGCTTTATATTACCGCATATGAAGAGGGTCGTATGGGTATTTATCTTACGAATTAAACATGCTTCTGCCTTATTACTCAGCATTGAATATCAAGGCACATGATTAGGTCGTCTCACGATATAAAAATAGAACTGAATGTAAATTGAATGCGAGTGTTATTACATATAGTCATGCGTATTGCTAGAGGGATGCAAGTGCTGGGCTTGAGCCTTTGGATATGTTTGGTGTTAATGATCTCTAGCTTTTATCAGGGGAGATCATTAAATTCAGACATCTGTTAGCCATCCATTATGCGTGAATGGGCCTTGGTGGTGCAACATAAGCTCCCACTTGGCTCAGTTACACTTGTACAGAAAATGTCATGTTTGGTTTGTTTATTTTATATGGCCAGACGTTATTGATTGTATTGTAAAGCATATGAATATTAAGATGAGATTTGATGAGTTAATGAAAGCCAATTGCTATAATTATATCAACATTAGTAACGTTTTCAGGCTTATTCTTCCAGCAATTGTATTTCAATATAATTTAAATCTGTTTTGAGGAGCCAAACAGGTTCACTGATGCCTCCGGCAAGTTCCACTTTCTCAGATTACAGAAGCAAGTTTTGTTTTTGTCAGTCAGTGGTTTTTAATTTAGCTTCTATGTAATCGAGAGGGTGAAAAAATTATTATTTTGCATATTACGTTCATTAGCGAGCAGCCCTATTGTCCTTTTCCCTTATGACAGCCATAGTTTTGTCTATTGTGTGGCTTTGCCCTGTTCCAGCAAGCTGTGTAGCGTATGTTAACAATTAATTGCAATAGTTAAAAATATCAGTCTGTCAGAAGAATCAATCACTTATCTCGTATTCTGGAGATATTGAGTGAAATGCCTGAAAATAGAGGATGTGGCGGTGCTTGCAAGGCCTAGCTGTTGGGACTCCAGGTGTCCTCACATAGTGAACCAATGATTATGTCAGCTTGCCCATGCGGTTTCTGCGCTTCCATTTCTCCGGGGGTTTCAATGAAGTTGCCGGGCAGGCCTCCATTATTGCCCTCAGTTGCTGTGCAGGTGTGCTC
The DNA here is from genome assembly GCA_027564635.1 of Typhlichthys eigenmanni. NCBI lineage: Eukaryota > Metazoa > Chordata > Actinopteri > Percopsiformes > Amblyopsidae > Typhlichthys > Typhlichthys eigenmanni. The sequence continues at coordinate 18,815 of JAODUK010017049.1, read as the reverse complement.
GCAGCCTGGCCTGACACACACACACACACACCTAGCACAAAGGGGATTTACAGTACTCCGTATGGAGGGGGCTGAAGGTGTCCCTGCCCTTGCCAGCGTTTTTTTGCTAGAGACTAACCTCCAGGGACAGGGGCTGAGCAACTGCTCCCATCGCCCTGAGAATGTTTTCCATAGTGTGACCAACTTGGGTTCCAAACCTCGTAGAAGATGCAACGCGGTGGTGCAAGTGGCCGGTGGGAAAGTGGACCTGCGGTTGGTCAGTGACGTCACCTTAAGTCTGGCCGTCGCCATCTTTGCAGTACCTGACCCCGCCTGTGGGGGGGGGGGGGGGGGGGGGGGGGGGGGGGGGGGGGGGGG
>JAODUK010017049.1:0-18448 GCA_027564635.1 Typhlichthys eigenmanni | reverse complement strand
CAGTACCTGACACCGCCTTTAACCCCCCCCCCACCCCCCCCATACATTATAATGGGATACATGTATTGCCAATATTTTTTTTATTTGATCTGAAAAAATTTAAATAACCCCCTTGTACAGTTGTCTTGGATGGGGAGACTAGCTATAGAGGCCCTAACTGCTGTTTATTCCAGGAGGTAAACCATTTTATTTTTGCAGGGTTTGGCACATTCCACAGTATTCATTTCTCAGCACCGGATGTTCCCGCTTGGGCTGAAGCTATTCGCTAAGCTACTCCGCCTAGCTTAGCCTCTCAGTGACTGTATTGGATTTTAGAGGTCGCGCTAACGCCTCCTGTGTGTTCTGTTGCCCCTCCCCCCACTCTCTTCCCTAACCCCCTCCGGCTTCCACAGAGAGGTGACGGAGCCCAGCGCCACCGCCGTAACGGAGGTGGAGCAGGACTCCCAGGGGCCCGCGCCTCAGCAGCCGGCCTCCGAGGCCGAGCCGGACACCAGCGAGGGTCGCCTGGAGGAGGTAAGGTTCCTGGGGGAAGGGTCAGATGTCGGGGAAAGCGGGGGTGTTTGTCTGTCCTTGTTTTGTTTTTGTTTTCCCGCCTAAAAGCAGCTTTAAACCCTGCCGATGTGGCCTTTTGCTTGAACTTGCCCCAAAACTGGCTCAACCCCCTCCCCACCCAGACCACCACAGCACACGCTCGGTAGACCAATCTGTGGGTTCAGTCCCCAAAACATGGCGAGTGTGTGTATATATATCCCTGGGCGTGACGACCCCAACCTTCCAAACTTGCACACACGTAATAGGTTGCCAAGCTGCTCAAATGTTTTGCTACGTTACCACTGCTTTGGTGAACGATTATTCACCAATTGATTGGTTGAAGGTTAAATGGGCCGTCGTCTATGAGGGGTGGAAGTTTAAATGAAGAAGTGTTTGGTTAATATAGAGCACGATAAACTGTCAGGTGAATCAAGAAGTGCATTTTATATTGGTAATTGTAGGTTTATCTTCATTTGATGAAATCAAAGGACAAATATTTTGTTAACTTGCACCCCTCACAGTTGTCAACCCTTTTGGAAAGAGGTTTGTTCATCTTTAAACAAAATGGAAATGCCTGGCAAAGTCTTTATTATTTTTTCCCATATAGACTCCCAGGGGTTGAGCTGGGAGTGGGTGCTGGCTGGGGTAACTGGTGGGGAACTAACTCCCTTTGTCCCCATTCAACACGACTAATGTCTCCATATACACACACTCACGTGGACCATCTCACACTTTACTGTACCTTCCTGGAGCCTGTAGCTGTTTAGGAGGCCCGGCAACTTAGTGGGTCGTTGGAAGCCTGATAACGACCCATTCATTAGAATCAGGTGTGTTGGAGCAGGGAGACATCTAAAACATGCAGGGCAGCAGCTCTTCAGGACCAGGGTTCCCTACCCCTGGTTTAGAGTAAGGGTCGTCTCGCACACTACGCACACACAGTTCAGTCCCTAATTTAAACGTTCTGACTGTCCCCGTATTTAGCTTGAGCCCACTTGTATGAGGCGCTACGTCATCCCCATCCCCCCGTGTACACCTGGGTCGCCAGTAGTGACGTAATGTGCTAACACTTTTTGAGATTGAACATTAGCTTTGTCACTCTCCTCACATTTCTGGGTCTTTGAAAGTAAATGAACGTGGTCGCAAAATGCCATTTTACATCGCTCAGGCCTATCTATGTATGCCACTGTTAATCCCAGCGTCTTGACAATGTTAGCATAAATATACATGCAAGATGGTCTCTGCTGTGTGTGCATGCACGTGTGTTTGTCGTCCCCCCCCCAATTGGGTTTGCATGAGTTAACGTACCCTAGCTGTGGGTGTGGAGAGATGCATCAGGCCTAGTCTCTGTTCTCATTCCCTATGCTGCCTCTCTCTCTCTCTCTCTCTGCCTCTCTCACCCGTGGCCTCCCTTACGCGGACTACGCCTTTCCCTCTCTGTCTGTGTGTGTGTCCATCAAAGATTGTGTGTGTGAATATGTATATTTATATCTATTGTGTGACTGCTGTTTAAAACCCCCATTGATTGCTTTGTTATGAAGGTGCCCATACCTCTTCCATTGCCCCTAATGGTGCCTGCTGTGTATAACTGCCACCGGCACCGCCACTGCTCCTACTCCCGGGGCTGCTATGCCCAAGCGCCGCGGCGGTACCTGACTTTAGGGCCAGAGTCTGCAGGCCCCAGTTTTCCTCTCTCTCACCCCCTCCCTCCCCCCTTCCCACAAGTGGCAATGTGTGTGTGTGTGGGGATGGGGACCCACTCTGCTGAACCTCCCCCTCCTCCCGGGAGGCCCCAATGCCCGCCGGTGCAGCCGCAGAAACGGCAGCGCCTCAGAGCTCCGAGGCTGCAGCGAGCCACGGCCTGCTGCCGCGACCGCACCGCGGCAGCCGCTAACCAGTCCTGTTGCCGCGGGTGACAAAAGGGGGAAGGGCCAATGTGCTGCAAAGGCCGCTTGATTGTTATGAACTGGACTTCAACTAAGCCGACTGGCGGTGGCGAATGAGGCGGGGGTGGGGGGTGTGTGTATGCCTGCACACCCCCCTCTTCTCCCTGCCCAGCCTCTCTGCTCTGCTATCCCATCGACAAGCTGCCTCCGCCTTACCAGCAGAGGGAGCGCGTGGCCTCGGAGGGCGGCCATATTTGGAGGTCAAACATAACGTCAATGTTGGGAGCGTAGTCCTGCCAAAACGGTCCTGCCAGCTTGCTCTGCTACTCAACAGGCTGTGCCAGAAACTGGAGCCATGTTGGATTACACGTGACTGCCCCCCCCCCTCCTCCCTCCCCACCTACCTTCGCTCAACGCGTACGCTGCCCCCTGTCGATGGGGTGGTGTAATTGCAGTCAGCCCTGGACTCCAATACTTTTGCTGAGGGCCAACGTTTCGTTGTGACTCTTCATCAGAACCTCAGAAGATTGTTTTTAAAGAACTGTCTTTTTGGAAAGACTGTGGATAACATTGGGTTTGCTGTACTTTTTCAGACATTTGGACACTGTAAATTGGGGTTTCAAGGTTTGCACTCTTCCATAGCCTTGATTTACCTCTACAGAGACTTAAGCATTCTCGTGAAATAAAAGGAACTGTGGAATACTGAATCGCTTGGACTGCATGCATCTCCAGTTAACATTAAAACATTCTGCTGTTAAGGAAGCCTGGCTAGAAAATGCACTGGCCATTTTGTTTACACTCCCCTCCTTGACTGGGAAAAGGCGAGGGGTAGTGAGCCAGGACGTCTGATGGTTGTTCTCCAATAAATTGACATTGGATATTTGTTGATGTTCACTTTTTTTATACATCTATTATTTTTTTGTGCCCATCACCCTGGGTGGGTGAAGACAATCGTTTTTTAAAACCAAATTTTTATTTTTTTATTTATTTTTTAACCCCTGGATAGACAATGCCACACAGTTGACTTGCCTTATCTGTGAAACACAAATGTGGACAAAATGTATAGAGGGGAAACTATTCCAACAGCCTCACCTCCACCCCTTTCCGCTTTGTCTCCCAGCCATGTGATTTTTATTTTTCTTCTACACACACACAATGTTATACAACGTCCCGTATCCTATGTTGTTACTGAACAATGTCTTGGAGTAGCTTCAGGAAAATAACATCAGTCTGGATTAATTCATTTTGGACACTTAAAAACTTTTTTCTATTTTTTTTTTTCTTCCTCAACCGTACAACTCGATGGACAGTTGGTCAAAGTCACGTTTCCATGTTAAACTCTTCAGTGGTAAACCTTGACAATGCCAACAGAGACTTGAATGTGACTGTCTGATCACCGTTTAATCAGAGAAAACCCACCTCTGCCCCCTTCAAGAAAGAACCCATTGCCATCTGCCAGCTAATCTGCAAGCTCAAACTGAGTACATCCCTCACTCCTGTGCCATCTGATTGGATCCTTGTTGCCTAGATACAGTACACGCCGCCGTGCGATTGGGCCTTAGCTGAGCCAGTAAGGAATCAGGTGCTAATGGTACCAGGAAATGACTTATGACATGTTTTGTTTTTTTTATTTAACGTTTTTGCTCTATTTAAGGTGTATTCTGCTAGGTTTCATTGTAACAAAATACCAAGCAAGTGTCCTCTCTCCAGAACTTTATGGTCAAATGAGGACTGATTTTATTTAATATTTTCCCATTTGTAACTTTATAAAAACGGCATATCACGCTAACATTTTTTTTTTTTTTACTTTATAAGTTTTTAAAAGTTATGTCAGAGCAAATCATAAGGTACAGTATCTATAGTGTATTTAATTCTGGATGACAGGGTCGGCACGCTGCACTCCACCTCTGCTAAAGAACTGTTTGTTGAAACTGACGTCCTTATTCTTAAAGGTACAGTCCGCTATTGCAAGCTAAATGTAAACTATTACACTTTTGTCAAATTCAACAAATACCTCCTCGCATTTTGCAGACTTACTGTTCTGTGCGTGTTGAAAACATAATCCGATACTTCCACACAGACCTGGCTCTGTAAATAGTAACATAAACAAAGTGGTGAACACCGCTCGTATCAACAAAGCCGTAGCACTACGCTTTGCTTCACAATGCGTTGAAGCTTCGCAACAAAGGACGGCGGAGCGATACTGTTATGGTTTGAGCTCACTTATAGCAAGAATGACTGACCCCACCTTTAACAGACTTAAAATGAGAGCCATCTACATTCTAACACTCAAATTCCCTTTTTTAGTTTTGTTAGAATTCTATTTTTATTCTCAATCCGGAATCATGTTAACGCCACATTAATGCCAGTGCGTGCATGGCTAGTGTGCGCGGCCTCCGGTAAACCTCTTGTACAATTTTATGAACCTCTGCCAGCTCATGCTACACAGGTTGACAATAGGGATTATTGAGCTCTTTCTGCTAAATTATATACGACAAGGCCGTCGACACAAACGACACAATCCACTCGCACACCAGGAAAAAGCCATTTTCTTAATTCAACCGTTGGTAATCTGTGGTAACTCCTGCCACACACCGTATTAAGATGAAGCATTAAGATGCTGTCCAATTTGGAGTTTCTACACATACAAGAGAGATAATGGGAAGGATTGGGAAATGACGGTGGGCCAGATTCGATTACCGGTCTACCACAGCGAGCACTACGGCCCATATGGGCAAGGAGTTATCGCACACGCCGCCCGAACCAGAGCATTTACACGGTGCATCTCGGTTGTCTCTGCAGAGGTGGGGTGCAGCGTAGCACCTGGTGGCTCAGTCTTGAGCCAGTACTTGCCTCTCCTCGATAATGATAGCTAAATTGAAAAACCTCCCAGACCCATTTTGTTTCATTCTTTTGACCTCCACCCCAACCCTGCTCTTCCTCCTCCCCCACTCTTCCTCCTTTATCACAACCTCTGTTTTGTTTTTTTTCTCTCTCCTGTCAGGTTTGAGTCTGTTTCTCACGTCGCCCCACACCCCTGGGGTTTTTGTATGTTTTTTTTTCCCCCTCTATGCATTTTCCTCCAGAGTACCACACCTAAGGCTTTCGCAGCTCGCAGGATCTCCTTGACGAGTGAGTATATGTCTTGTACCGAACGCTGTTTCACGGATGCATTTTCGGTGTCGGAACCAAGTCTCACTTGCGTTAGCCTACTCTTTCACCGCAAGTCAGCCGGTCAAAACCAAAGATTATATAGCATCGTTTTATTTTATTATCGACGTCTTCATGCTATTGGCAATTCTTGCTTGCACAGGTGATGAAGTTACATATGGCAGTAGTGGAGATGTGAAGGCGTATGAGAAGTTGGTGGCCTTCTTGAATGCCCTACCCAGATATACAGATCACAGTGCAAGAAGATTAGCCACATTTAGATGGGAACACAGTAGCCTATTCAGTGTATTATAAACCTAAAAGCTATTTTTGATTGCTGTAGTAGGTCTAGGCCAATTTAAAACACGTACACTGTTTCCTTACCGTACTGACTCTTGATCGATATTTTATTGCATAGCTCAGCATTATTGTAAAAACCCCACTTAATGAAAATGTATACGCTCAGCAGAGAAAAGGAATTAACTGAAGTAAGCGACTGGTTTACAACGTGGGTGGCTGAAATACCTTAAGGTCTTTATCATTTTTTAAATACAATTTCTCAACCTGTTTTTTTTTTTTTTTTTTTTAATCGCCGGGAAAAAGCATGACTATAATAAATATAATACAAATGATTACAGGCAACTTATTGTGGACACCCACACTGCGTGACGAACACTCCCAGTCCGGTCTCTCTCTGCACAATGTCAAACGTTGTGTGGACTCCTCCTCAGCAGGCAGCAAGACGTCTCCAGCCAGCACGGATGGAGGCGCAGGAGGAAGTGGAGGAGGCGCAGGAGGAGGATGTGCGGCCGCGGGGGATGCCGAAGCAGGAGGAGGTGCGGCGGGCAGGAAGAGGAGGTGGGGCTCCAGCACGGCAGTAACGACCAAGAAACCTTCTATCAGCATCACCACAGACTCCCTGAAGGTGAGACCTTGTATGGAGGCGTCTGTGTAATCTGCTGTCCTGCAGGCGTTAACAAGTTAATTCACAATTTAGCTAATGATGAACTAATGATGAACTAATGATGAACCACTGATGAACTAATAACAAAACGACAAATGACAAAACATTTGAGAATAACTAACTTGTATATAGTAAAGTCGCTTTCAATGGCCTACAGGGTAAAATCATTTAAAAAGATTTATTATAAAAATGTACTCAAATGAAGGTTAGCTAGCTATAAGCTTTTAAAAGGTAATTTGGAGTCAGGGGAAGGTTGTCAACTGTACAGAAAGTTACATGTGTATGCCTATTGGATTTAATGTTTCTTGACATTTTAAAGCGTTTAATGAGCAACATAATTTAACTGTCACTACAGCTGCTAATACACAGTTTTGATAAAACATACTGTGAATTGATGTGCAAAATATTCGCCGCCAAAAAGAGTTTGACAGCGAGTGTCAAGCAACGTAACCATAAAAGCTGATGTGGCAAGCGACGTTCTCCTGCCCGCCACGCACACACACGCTACCTGAGAACAGCAGACATCCCAGCGCTGTTGACACAAGGGCAATGGACTGATAACACTGAGCAGCTAATTTAGCCATTTCCTTTGTGGTCTGAAAAGGTTTCTAAATTGGTGCTACTCACTTTATAGAAATACATTCACAGAGGGTCTAAAAATGTCGCTGAAGAATAAGAATCAAGCGAGAAACTTGGCAACACTGTTCATGCTAATCTGTCGTGTAGGTGCAAACACTAAATAAAAGTAGCATTACCATTTTAGATATTTGAATTCATTCATGTTATTTGAAATCATTAAAGTAAAGAGAAATGAAAGAAATATAACTGTGCTTCTGAAGTAAATTGAATACTTCAGTTAAGTATACATTTAGTTTTTCGAATTAACTATTGATATACCGTCTGCTCTGACCTATGACCACCAGCCTGGGCATGCGTGCAAAACCGCTCTCCCACACTGCTTAAAAAAAAAAAAAGATCCTTGGAGGAAACACTAGTGAAATTGTTTCTCATCACTTCCACGGGTCACTTTGAGTGACCTTTCTTAAATTCTGTATATAGAGCTAGCTAAACTAGCAGCTTATGTAGTAATATTTACTGCCGTGTTATTTCACGTATCTGCCGTGAGAAGCGACAGTTGGTTAAGTTGTGTTGCAAGAAATTGTATGGAAATGACTGATGTTGACCTGACCTACGACCTCGTCCCCCACCCACCCCCTCTGCCTCAGTCGCTGATCCCGGACATCAAGATGGGCCAGGAGGCCGTGGTGGAGCTGCACCCAGAGGAGCTGCAGCTCTCCGGGGACGAGGAGAACCAGGCCGCCTGTGCCAGCGACCAGGACCAGGGCCTGAGGATCAGACGCACAGTCACCCAGGTCAGGCTAGTGGATGCCCTGAGAGCACACACACACGCCCACATGCCTGTCTGCTAGGTGCCGGTTGTTGTGTGTTAGCTAGTTGTTGCTAGGTGCTAATATAATAATGCATCATCTTCCCAGGTGGTGGCAGGGGACGGCCATGAGAATGGACAGAACAACGAGGAAGACGCAGAAGAGGAGGAGGAGGAGCAGGAGGTGAAGAAGGTGAAGAAGGTGAAGGAGGAGGAGGAAGCTAACAAAGCAGCTAGAGAGAAACGCCGCCGGTCTTCCAGAGACAAGAGGAAGGACAGCCATTCCGAGGAAACCATGGAAACGCAGACCTCAGTCAAGCATGAGACGGAGGCCAAGAAAGGTAAACCGCCACCGCAAATTCTTCTGTGTCACAGCACCTTTTAACTCTAACTGATGACTCCTCCTTCTAAAGGATTTACTGGTAAATCTGAGATACATTAAAGGTACAGTCCTCTATTGTAAGATACCGTAATTTCCCGGCTATTAACAGCGGTTTATACATGCAATTTGCAAATTGTCGGCAGCTCTGCGGCTAATAATCGAGTGCCGTATATAAACGGGTTTAGATTGTTTGTTTGTTTTGTCTCTCACTGGGATATTTTTTAGTGTAATCTGGGGATATTAATCAGCCAAAACTATAATTTTGCTATGGCAGTAGGACATACTGACATGGTAGAGGGCTTTTTACATAGGAAGTGGCATTTCGCTTCTGTCCTGCCTGCCTCTCGCGTGAATGGCAAATCTGCTGCACGGAGTCACGGAAGCGATGCGTCTCATTTTGAGGTAACCATGACTACAGAACTGTAAACGAACTACATAGATGCACCAAAAGATACATTTATTTACTCTCTAAATAAACATAGCCTACTTTATTTATGAATTAATACATAATATGTGATGTATATGATAGAGCATGTAATTAGTGCATTTTATTACAATTGTTTTAATGTGTCCAATAATGTCAGCATATTTTGTGCATTCTGTCTGGTGTACGGTAAAAGCTTGTGAAACGTGATTTTAAAAACAAATTTGCTGCTTGCTAGGTTACATGCCTAAAAATGAAGACCGTATCGCCGCACCACCTCAAATGTTAAATACAGTATTGTATCTCGGAGATGGGCATGTTCACAACAGCAAACAACGCTTACTACTACAAAGCCTACAGTAGGCTGGTTACCACTGTTAACAAATGGCTATCCATACTGTTTTCCTACATTCCAATCAGCGGATATAGCAAACATATTACGTGATTAGTCCGGTATCCACACTTGTCCAACCGTTTAGTCTTTCCAGGTTTAAGAAAATGGTGAACTTAATTTTTTAATTTTAAAGTTACGGTAATTTAATTGAAAGTTTAACTGAGCTGTTGATGGGATGTCAGGACAGGTGGAAAGTTTTGACGGACAAACTGGCAAATGGGAACAAATTTGCTTTGTTTGTTCAGACTGCATGACAATCAAAACTATGGCGATGTCGAGTTGCTTGGTACCGGACTACCTAACTAGACTATTGCAGTAAAATGTGAAATCATGTTACGCAGCCGATTTAATTATGTTGAGAGATTAGTTTGATTCACGCATTTATTTGTTCGTGATCGATCGTGAACACGTATGATCGAGCATTGCTGTCAGACGAGTACCCGTGCCCATCCCTACTTTGTGGGGCGGAGCTTCTGAGGGGGTGTGACGTGAGCGTTCTCGAGTGAGGAACCCTGCCCTTTAATTTCACTCACAGGCCGCTCACGCAAGATCTTTTGTGCCTCCTCCCCCCTCCCTCCTGCCAGTCACTCCTAGCGACAGCCTGGTGCGTCGCTCCATCAGCCAGCAGAATGCGGGCGTGTCCGTCACCCTTGACGACCCGGTACGCACCGCCAAGCAAGCAACTCCGCCCCGAGGCAGAGTCAGCAACATCGTCCACGTCACCAACCTGGTGAGTAGCTCTCCCCTCACTCTGTGTGTGTGTGTGTGTGTGTGTGTGTGTGTTTTTAAAGGTATACTACGCGATTTTAACCTAACTACTTTAGTCAAATTCACCAAATATCTCCTCATTTCGCTAGCATACCGCTACGCGCTTAATCCAGTACTTCTGCACATCCCTGGCTCCGTAAATAGGAACACAGTGGTGCAGACCGCACATGACAACATGAGTTCTTGAGCGTTCTCGAGAATTACTTCATATACCTTCAGATGGTAGTTGGGGGGTGCATGTGTTATTATGGCAGTTAGTGTGTGTGTGTTAAGGTTGTATGTTATGGCAGTTGGTGTGTGTGTGTTTTAAGGTTGTGTGTTAAGACTGTAGTGCGTTTGACCCCTCCCCTCTCCCAGGTCCGACCCTTCACCCTGGGCCAGCTAAAGGAGCTGCTGAACCGGACGGGCGGCGTGCTGGATGAAGCCTTCTGGATCGACAAGATCAAGTCCCACTGCTACGTCACGGTGAGTCTCAACACGAGGGGCGGTCCAGGGACGCTTCTTGAGGGGCCTTGAGAGTATTACTGGGGTTTTCTTCTTGTTTTCCAGCTACGCTCAAGCATGTATTTGGGGTGGGTGATATATCAAATATATACTCTATGTATCATGCAATGTTCCAGTGTAGTAAATTACTATATCATGAACATTGAGTATTTAAATTGTCCCTTTTTTCTCTTATTTATTTATTTTTAAGCTGCCGTCTTTGTCTCGCAAACATAATCACGCTGCACTAGATAGGCGTGCGTGTATGACGTCAGCGAGACGTTTATTTTGTCACAAAGCCACGCGCTGCTAGCTCTTCTCCACTTTCATTCTACATTACCTAACTTCACCCCCACTCACGAACACATTTGCAAGCGCACCATGGAAAAAGACAGCCATTACGTTGAGAGGTTTGTAAGGAGGTAAAAAATGAATAAAATCTTATGGAGATGGATCCGATGATGAGCAGTAATGTTGCATTAAGTGCGGAAAACAACTCCATAATTTACAACAGCGACATAAGCAGGCAGACAGGTAAACATCGTGGTGCTGCAAACCAGACTGGAAAGCAATCTCATGTGCAGTTGGTGAACACAAGTCCATATGGACACAAGCCTTTGGTGCAGCCTTTATACTTCTATGGGCCTACAGCACGGCCTGTGCTCTGTCTATTCAGTTAAACAACTAAATAGATATTCTCAGAAATGTGCATATTTTTCTTTTTATAAAGATTTACATTTTATATAAAGCTGTATTGTTCAGCAGGAAAAAACCTGTGTTAACTACATTTTAAATCAGACTAACTGTAGTAGTCAATAATTTACTTCTATTTAATGTTTGATTGTAAATGTACATTTTGATAAACTGTTACACAGGTAGAGGAAACGTGTATTTGCACCTTTTTATTTTAATGCTTATAAATTAAGGCATTTCCTATACATGTCCTATTTGATTTAACAACTGGGCACTTAAACCAGAAAGTGTGTCGGCCCGGCCCAGAGTATCAAGGTATACATTTTGGTTTACATTCACCCAGCCCTAGCATGTCTTTACACTTTTTGGCGGACAACCTTCCATATTTATTGGATTTCGTTGATCGTAATCGGTTGCTGCTTATTGTGTTCCAATGTCGACGTACGTGAATTGATTTCCACAAAACACTAACGCGCTTGCTCTAGGCGTGACTGTTGTGCTTGTCAAAGGCCTTTCAGTCGGATAACTCTGCCCTCCGTCGCTCTCTACCAGTATGCCACGGCGGAGGAGGCGGCGGCCACCAGGAGCGCCCTCCACGGTGTGAAGTGGCCCCAGAGCAACCCCAAGGTCCTCAGCGTGGACTTCTGTGAGCAGGACGAGGTAGGGGACATAATTCCACTAGTACCAGAGAGAGTTGAACAAAGAGGGTCCAGTGGGAGGGCACTTCTGCATTTAATTTTTTGAATGGGGTGGGCGGGGGGGGGGACACTTTTAACCCTATATGCAGACCAGAAAGACCCAGCGTTTCATGCAAGTCAGCGGGGAGGTCTACAAATGTCACCATACTATTGCTGATTGTTTATCTGTGGTGCGCTAATGGGTGTTTTGAGTATAATAGTCTGTCAGTAGTGATGCAAAGGCCTGAAGCCGACTTATTAGCGTTCTGACCTGGTGAGGGCAAAGTGACCGTCTGCTAACGCTAACGTTGGCGCATGCAGGTGGACTTCCACAAGGGCCTGCTGAAGCCGGACCAGGCGGAGGACGCCCGCGCGCCCCCTCTGGCGCTCCCGCTCCCCCGGCTGCCCCCCCTGATGGCCGAGCGGGAGCGGGTCTCGGTGAGCGTGCGGGACCAGTGGGCGGAGCGCGAGCGCCAGATGCAGCGGCGGGAGCGGGCCAGGGGCGAGCGCGAGTGGGACCGCGACAAGATACGCGAGTTCGGCCAGCCCGGCGAGGACGGCCGCCGCTCCCGATCCCGGGAGAGGAGGAGGAGGGAGAGGGCGAAGAGTAAGGAGAGGAAGACTGACAAGAAGGGTGAGATGCGGGCCGGCCATGCCGGGTGCAGGCTACGCCATTGCAGGCCGACTTTGAACACGATTTGTGTTTACTAACCAATCTGGCACACGTCTGGCAGAAGATTCAACAACGCCACACACAATATTCCAAGTGTCCTTTCATTACTATATTAGCAAATAAGATACTAATTATTATTATTATTATTAACCTATTACATTACAACCCTCTACAACTCTTAGTTATTTAAAAATAAATGTATTTAAAGTTTTGAGTTTGATCAAAGCAAGATTCGATATTGCGCTCTCCAGCAAAGCGCATTATGCATTGGTATGTTCTAATATTAACCAATTACGTCATCGGTCCTGTTACATTTAGTTCATAGCTCCACTGTGAACTATGAACTCGCAGCCATGATTGTTTTTATTTTTTTTAGTACTTATTCTTAACCCTTTTAACGGTCTACCCATCTTCTCATGTCTCCTCCTGACAGAGAAAGCAGATGATCCCCCACCGAAGTTACTGGATGACCTGTTCCTGAAGACCAAAGCTGCACCTTGTATCTACTGGCTTCCCCTCACAGAGGAGCAGGTTGGTCTCTCTACAATAACCCATTGGAAACTGAAGAACGAACTCTGACTTGACTGAGCATTCCTCCATTCAGTTTTTACAGTGTAGAGCCATAGTGCACGAGGCTGTCACCTGTATTTTAATACCGGTATGTTGCGGCTTCTTGTCTCTAAACCTGTTTTAAAGGTGTAGTCCACAACGGTAAAATGATAACACTAATTGCGGTCCTCTAGCTGTGTGCGTGCTGGGGGGGGGGGGGGGAATCTGGTGTTTCTACACATTCCATTTGCTTTGTAAATAGAAAACACAATGTGGTGTGGAGTAGATGTTAAAGTTAAATCGACAAGCTTTCTCCAAAAAAAGTGCAAAAGAACGTCCTAATTGTGTGCATATGCGCACGTTTTCCTCATATAGTATGATATATAGATATATAATCAGATAAATTCACACTAAAGGGAATTACATTATTGCAGGGGTTCTCAAACTTTTCATCTTGCGACCCCACCCCCAAAACAAGTGCCAGAGACTCACGACCCTCGCTATCCCCAGAGGTGGTAGAAGAATAACAGCCATAATATTACTTGTATTTTAATACAGGCTAGTAGCAGAATACATTAATGTATAAACTGTACTACTACTAACAATTATGTCTAAGCTATGTAATTTTAATCACTTTAAAATGTTATTTAATTTTTGAAAATCATCTTGTGACCCTCTCATGTGTCTCGCGACCCCACAGGGGTCCCCCAGTTTGAGAACCCCTGCACTATTGCATTCGTATGTGATGCCTGTCTTGGCTCCACTCTGCCCCCTTGTGGCCAGAGCGACACACTACTCATGTGCTGCATGCACCTCCCCCTTCCCCAGGTGGTGCAGAGGGTCAAGGATCACGCCGAGCGCCAGAAGCAGCGTGAGCGCCGGCGCAAGGAGCAGGAGGAGGAGGAGGAGAAGAAGCGGGAGGAGGAGAAGAAGGAGCGTCTCAAAGCCCGGGAGAAGGAGGGGGGCGCGGCCTCCGCAGCCGCCGTCGCGGTGACGGCCTCCGGGGCACGAGGGGGCGGGGGAGGGAGCGCGGACGGGGAGCGCGGGGGGCCTCCCCGCGGTCGGGAGCGCGGTCGGGACGGAGAGGGCGACAGGCGGAAGGACGGCTATAGGCCCAGAGGGGTGTCCGGCAGCGCGGGCGGTGGTGGCCGGCGGTCCCATAGCCGTAGCAACCCCAAGGAACGACGTCGCTGAGGGTCTGCGGCTGATAGGAGGGGGCGGGGTTTAGTGGGGAGGAGGAGGAGGGGGGGAGCAGGCTTAGCGCCGGCCCCCAGCGGGGGGGGTCCCTGCGATGTCGCTCAGTCAACGCCTGTCTCCCTCTGTCCTCGTTACATGGTCAGGGGTCACCTTGCCTCCCTGCTGTCTGTGCCTACATGCTTTGTTCTGCGTTCTTACAAGTCCACCACCGCGTCAGTCTGTTTTAGTTCTTTGAGGGGACCAAGCTTGCTTTCGAGCTGTTTCCAAGCACGGTACCTCTTAACATAATATTCGGTTTGTGTACGTCTGTGAGTCAGAGTTGGCCTCGAACGGAAGCTATCACGTTTCTGCAGTGGGAACCAGTTTTGAAGCTAACTTCCCGTACAGACGCTGGTCAGCTCTTTGTAGTGATCGGGCTTTACGTTCAGCTCAGTCCTCCATAGAAGCCCTATAAATAGAACCCTGACTGTCGGATACATTCACAATCGATTTTCTCCCCTTTGTGGGGTAAACATTTCATTTTTTTTTTCATTTTTTCTTTCACGTTTGAATATCTTTTCCAACCTTGGATGGCTGTGTGTTTCTCTAGCAGATTTAATTAAGTTGTCTACGACTGATGTGACATAAGAATATTGCGTCTCACCACTGTTCTTCAGAATGCTTTAAACTAAAATGTCTTTGTAAGAGACAAATTGGTGTTAGTATACAAAGAACAAGAACATGCCTCTGTTTTGATTACTTCTCATTGCATTTTGGCTCATCTGTTCTAGAATTATGGGATGCTGACCTTACCTGTGTTTAATTAAAAATAAATTCTCCACAGCCCCCTTAAGAGCTGAAATTTAAAGTTTATTCCTGAAAAAGTAATGTTTTAGACTATTTTTTAATTTGTCTTAGTTTAAAATTATTTGGATTTTGCTGAATCTATTTTCCCTAAATGTACAAAGCATAATAAAATACATTTAAAGTTAATTTGTCTAGTTGTCTTTTAATTTATAAGGTTTTGTTAAACATAGGATAACCTGTATAAAACCATTACGCTAAGCTTGTTTAACTGCCATCTACTGGCCATAGGTAGCAGTTACAAGTAAGCCAGTTGACAGTAGAAAACCATTTGAAACTCAATGTTTATTAATTACAAGACAGGAATGCTTCTCCAAATTGTACAGATTCACTTGACAAATCTTACAGTAAACAAGTAAAATTAAGTGCAAATTGTTTGCTAGCAGTAATATTAAATACATGAAACTCAAGCAAAAAACCCTTGTTCTACAGCAAACAGTAGCCAGAGGGTGAAAATGCAGTTGTTTTTTTTTTTTTTTTTTGTTCCCCCCCCCCCACCCCCCCATATTACAGTAATAGTACGATACAGCAGACAACCCATCAGCCTTGGAATGGTACAAGTCGGGTGTCTAGTCGGATGAGACTAAATACCCTTAAGTAAAAATGTTAATCTGTGAGGTGTCACCTGAAGAGCGAAACAATATCGGGTGCACAATCACCCCTGGCGACCAGGATGAAGAGTGAATTGTGTTACTGACCCCAAAAATAAAAAAGGGGCCAAAGAATTAATGTACACGTATGCAACCCGATAAAACCATAAATACACAACTAGCTGCACACGTCTCCTCAGTGTGTGTTGTGAGGGGGACTGTTATGTGAGGCGCATGCCCGGCTCATGTGACACGAGTGGCAGAGGAGATGTGAGTCCAGCGGGAAGCACTGGGAGCCGGACTTATCGGAGAGCTGTTTCCCACACTCCTAAGGATTTTGGGGGGGGGGGGCGATAAGAAGAGTAAAGAATTGGCAGTCACAATCGCATAACGGAAAATGCTCAGTATTTTTGTTTGAAACTGTCACCCAAACTGTAAACTAGTTAATGCAGCGTTTAACAACCCCGGGGCACCCACTGCCCTGCATGTTTGAGATGTCTACCTCAAAAGTCATTATCAGGCTTCTGTAGAGACCGACATTGACCCAAACATTTGAATCAGGTGAGTAGGGAGACATCTACAACATGCAGGGCAGCGTGCCCCCCGCCCCCGGGACCAGAGTTGGGTAAATAAACACAGATCTAATACACCCCAGTACAGGGGTTGGTTAAGAGTTGATGTAACGCACCACGGCTGCTGCGTGCTCTAACGCGGTGCTTACCTCACAGTGGTAGCACTCAAAGTGATAGTCCTTGTTCATAGACACCACCCGCAGGATCTCCTCGCTGCCCTGTGGTGGAAAACGACCGAGCACAAAGGGAAGCAGCGGTGAATGGAGAGCGAGGGGTTAAGTGTTTGTTTATAGTGCATGGACCACCAGATGGACGGGGCACTTTGCATGAGGGCAATTCTAAACAATTCCAGGTAGCCTGTCAAAACAGTCTAACTTAAAGGTATAGTCAGCTATTGCAAGCTAAATGTAAGCTAATACACTTTGTCAAATTCAAAAAATATCTCCTCGCATTTAGCTAGTTTACCGTTTTCTGTGCGCGTTAAAAATAAATGATCAGATACTTCTACATGGCCCTGGCTCCGTGAATTGGAACATCAAGTGGCGAACACCGCTCACGTCAACAAAGCCTACTACGCTTTGCTTCACAATGCGTTTCGATGTGTGAGGCGGAGCAATACTGACAATGACTGACCTTTAACTGTCGATAAATACAGGTTTTTGTTGGGGATGGAGGGGGCACACAACCATCACATTTATAACATACTGTGCTTTCATGGACGCTATTTAAATTCTAACAGTTAATTAGAATACCACACTGAGTACTCCCACCTCAGTAGGCAGGATGGGTTGTAAACAGGCGGCACACTTGGGGGCAAAGGTCCTGCAACACAACATGGAAGAAACGTCAGACAACCTAATGGAAAGAAAAGACTACATTAACAGGCGTGTGACATGAAGGGTCGTTATATTCCTAAAGGTCACACGGGAGGGTCAGTCTGCTGCAGCAGAAGGTTAAAGGTCAGACGGGAGAGTCAGTCTCTTGAAACAAAAGGTTAAAGGTCACGTGGAACGGTCAGTCTCCTGGTGCAGAAGGTTAAAGGTCAGACGGACAGTCAGTCTCCTGGTGCAGAAGGTTAAAGGTCACAGAAGGTGACCATTGCTACTAGCATGCGTCAGCAGAGTCGGACCCCCCACTTGTTATAGTCGGCGACGCAGTAGATGTTGCTGTGCTGGTCCACGGTGAAGGGCACCCCGTCCAGGGCCTTGGAACACACCACACAGCGGAAACAGCCGGGGTGGTACGAGTTCCCCATGGCCTGCAGGATCTGGTGGAGAGGGGGAGATCGTGAGAGACAGAGCAAGACAGACAGACAGACAGACAGCAAGAGAAAGACGGTGAGCGAGAGAGAGAGCGAGAGAGACTCCAGTGTCAACATGCGTCTAGTTAAGACTGAACAGTTTAACAGCCCAGAGGGGAAACTAGGTGTTTTCACAGCAGCAGCACGAAACCTCCGAGCAGCATGAGACAGGATAGAACACAAATAAACCTACATTGCTCCTGGCTTGTCATCATCATCATCATCATAAAAAAAAATAAGTTACTACTCATTATATAACAGTTAGTTCCGAGTGATTTGATTGGACAAGAGGCGTTCCAATATTTCTAACGCACAGGGACTTTTAGCTATGCATGTATCACTACACTTTACCAGTGTTCTTCTATCTGTTAAGAATAAAAAAACAAAATAAAAGCAACACACTTCTGATAAGCTGTTAAAGTGACTGAACAGATTTTACTTCACTGGCTGCACGATAAAGGGAAGCATAGGCAAATGTAGACAAACGTAGATGTGTTGGTTACAAAATAGCTGGCCTGCGGTAACATGAAAACATATGTATCAAGCTGGCGTGATGTTTGTGTTGCTTGGTAACAGTCTAGTCACGTAGTTGCCGGCATAGAACCAGAGCGACTGTCGATAGGAGTTTAGAACTATGGTTGCGGGACTATTTGCGTTGGCGGAGCAACAGAAAACAAACAAACTAATAATTTTCTGTTGGCTCTTTTTACTATTATTAACAAATGAAATGCGTGTGCCACTGTTACGAGCTTGCTCCTTAACATGCAGTGCTCTCGGCGTAACACCTGTGTGTGTGTGTGTGTGTGGGGTGGGGGGGTAAACGTGTTACAGTCTAGCGTACCTGCTCCAGGATGAGGTGTCCACACACGCTGCACTTCTCAGCAGCAGCCTGGAACCCTGAGAACTGTGGAGGGAGAAGCACCAGAGACATTATATAGAGGAGACAGACCACTTAGAGAGTCCTCAATAGAACTCTATGGGAGAAGCA
>JAODUK010017038.1:0-26831 GCA_027564635.1 Typhlichthys eigenmanni | reverse complement strand
GGCGGGGTGGGGGGGGGGGGGGGGGGGGGGGGGGGGGGGGTACTGTCACGGTTTGCTTGCATGCTTCCTGGGGTTTCCTCTTTTGCTTCTCTTGTCAATACATACACCTGGTGCCCATTCCCCTAATTAGCTTGAGTATATGTAGCCCTCTGTTTCTCCCTCTGTCAGTTATTGTTTGCTGTACTGGTGAGTGTTTTGCTTTTTTAGATTAAAATCTACATTGTTACCGCCAACCTGCGTTTGGTTTCTGCCAGCCCCACTCTAACCGTGACACATTTATGAATGTTTGTCTCAGTGGATTGTTTTATGTTGATTATTATATTATAATAATAAAAATCTATTTTATTTAGGATGCCTTTCAAAACACTCAAGGTCATCTTACATAGCAAATAGATATAAAACAACAGACATACACTATAGTAAAAAACATTTGACAAGACACATTTAAAAAAAGATTTGGGAAATATATAATAAATAAATAATATATTCTTGTTGGGGGGGCAGGGGAGTCAAGTGACAGTGCAATAAATGGCCAAATGTCATAGGCAATTTTGAAGAGATGTCTTTTGAGAAATTTAGAGAATGAGTTGACTGGTAGCATTTCAAATGTGTAGGGGAAGGGCATTCCAGAGTCTGGGGGCAGAGCAGCCGAAGGCACGAGCCCCCATGGTGGAATGGTGGAATGGGGTGGGTGACGAGAAGATCTGTAGAGGACGAGCGACGAGATCAGGAGGGAGTATATGCCAGGAGAAGGTCAGAGGTAGGAGGGAGCCAGGTTGTGAAAGGCCTTGTATATGAGGAGGAGAGTCTTGAATTTTATGCGGAATTGTACAGGAAGCCAATTTAGTTGAATCCGAATTGGAGTGATGTGATTTGTTGACCTTGATTTTGTGAGGAGTCTAGCAGCAGAGTTCTGAACTAGCTGGAGGCGATACATTTATTTTGATGTGCGATTCAAATGAGAGGTAGTTATCAAATGTATCAAATTTTCACTGTTGTTGACAGTGAATGGAAAGACCAGCAATGTTTAGGGGGTTGTGAATTTGGAGCCAATGAGCATGACCTGTGTCTTGCTGTGAGTTTGAAGGCATCCAGCTCTGAATGTCTTGGAGGCAGTTGGTAAGGGAGTTGTGGGGGAGTGTTGAGGTGGGTTTTGTTGAGACGTAAAGCTGGGTGTTGTCCGCGTAGCGGTGGAAGTCAACGTTGTGGTGTCGCATGATCATGCCCAAAGGTACGAGGTATATAATAAATAGCAGAGGACCCAGCACCGAGGCTTGAGGGACACCCATTGAGACTGCCTGGCATCTTGATTTGTGGGAGGTAAAGGATTTGGATTTTAGGATGAGTTCTGTCACGGTCCGTAGTCGGTCAAGGGCTGGACAAAGCCGGGCGGCGGGTTCAGCACCGAAAAGCTCCACTGCCACTTCTCTGGCCACCTCTTCTCCACTTCCTGGGTGGAGTTAGAAGAGGCCTTCCAACCCGGCACCAATTGCCAGTTCGTTGTTTTCGATTTCGATGCACGTACCAGCGATTGTACTAGTCGCGGCAGTCCCGCCGGCCTCTAAACCCCAAACGTCTGCAGTAACTCCTGCTTATCCTACCCTTCATTAAAGTACTCACTTGGGTCTTCGTCCCCCTCTGGCCAAACCTGACAGAGTTCAGTAATGTACTTTTCAGTGGCTGCAATTAAGTCAGAGAGGAAGGAGGTAGATGTTGAGCCCAATGATGTGTTCATCCAGGACAAGCTCTCAGCAGGGGTGGAGGGTGATTGTAGATGGAGGTGGATGTTTAGAATGTTTCCATTGAAGAAGTCCAGAAATGAAATGCACAATTCAGGCGTGGGGACAGGGTGGGAGTTAGTTAGGAGGTTCTAGTAGGTGCTGAAACAAGAACTTTGTTTTTTTTTATCAGAGTTGCATGTCAGAGTACGAAGACCTGGCTGTTGAGAGAGCAGTTTTGTATTTTGAGAGATGATCCAGGTACACTTGTGAGTGAGCTTCTTCTCCAGTCCTCTTGTAAAGACGCTCAAGACGCCAAGAATCAAAAACCCACAGACCGGAAGACTCATAACCTGTGATTCTTGAGTCCTGACTCCTGTCCATAGCGTTACATAGTGTAGTAGTAGTCACGTGAGCAACGAATGATAGAAGATTCGGTTCTTTTAGTTTGTTCTGGTCAGTGTCTCATCATGTGAACAATCAATGAAAGACCAGAGATAATTTTCACGCAAATTGCAATGTGATTAAAAAGACTGTATATTGCAGTAGGCTATTGAAAGAATTTAGTGTGCAGCTGCATTAGTAAGGCTATTGTTTGTAGTGCTTCTCTGGTGATCCGCGCAGCGGCAACACTCTCTACAAGAATCAGACTCAGAAGACCTGAAGACTCATTTGCACGCAAAGTAATCATGAGTCCCGAGTCAGTTAAAAGATTTGGTTATTTTCAATGATTTGTTCGCAACTGACTCATGACTAAAACTTTTTGGAGGCTTAAAAGATTTTCCCCCTGGGATAGTATGCCCCCAGACCCCACTATAAATGCTTAGCTATTGATGCTATTCATTAATATCAGGTGACGTCACTGCCCTAACTACTTTAGTGGGAATATGAGGGTTATTACACTAACACTAAGATGTTTCAAGTTAGAAACATACAAAATGTAGCTAGCTACCAAAGATAATTAGCATAGGCCTAGATGGTCACTGAAAACAAAAAGCCCTTGTTTTGTATTGCTAATCTACCTAAAGTCACAAATTGACTGAGGGGTGACCCAATAGAGATTTTATGTTAATTGTAAAGTGACCTACTTTAGCTAAAACAGGCTGTCCCCCTATTAATACTCGACTCGACTCCATGGTATAATGAACGAGAACAAACTAACTGCTGGTACAGGAACCCAGAAATTACAGACAGCTCAAAAGATGGAAAAACTTGAAACACAGAATACTCAACAAAACAAAATAAAATATAGAGTTATAAGAGCCGCCGGAACCGACCGAAATACACAAAAGGAAGCTAAATAATGAATATGTACTATTCCAGTAGTACGCAGCTTTCAGCAGAAAACTAATGACGCCATCTGGGGAGAGGAAGTGTGGAGGAGAGTGTTTTGCTGGGGCCTCTGCAGCTTTGCACAGCTGATTTTTCCATTCATTACTGAGATGGAGAGGAAATCCTTGTTGTGTGTGGCCCCACACCCGTTCGCCACACCTCTACCTCTAGAACTCATTTTACTGTAGGTCAGATCATCTTAATGGTCCTGTGTTTCTCTAAGACCAGTAAGAGAATGGTATAGTGGTGAAACCTCCTGCTTTAAACATTTTACTTATAAATCAAACCCAATCACTACCCATGCCATAATGTAAATACTTCCACACAAATGTTACTGCAAACAAAATGACAAACATGATGTACCCCCATTCCCCTTTCGATGCACACAAATCTATCACATCTAAATGTATTATGAAGTCATGAACCATAAATGTTCCTGAGGACTCTACAAGTGGTGTTGTACTGTTACCGAAGGGTTGCAGGTTAGATGCCCTGTGTCCTGCTGAAGTGTCCTTGAGCATCCCTGGAACATATTTGCTGGACATTCAACAGTGGCACAATTAGGGACAATTATATACCTCAGCTAAGGGACCATTTATGTGTTTACAGAATTCATGGTGATTCAGTCGATAGTGTCATCATAGCATTCACTACAAACCAAACTGTGCAACCCAAAGCTCATTAAGCTTCCTTTACATATAATGCAACAATCTTGTTTGTATTGCTTTTAAACAAAATGTAATCGCTCTCTATCTCTTACTGTGTTTCGCGCTCTCAGACACCCTTGGTACAGTGAGGTGGT
Organism: Typhlichthys eigenmanni; assembly: GCA_027564635.1. NCBI lineage: Eukaryota > Metazoa > Chordata > Actinopteri > Percopsiformes > Amblyopsidae > Typhlichthys > Typhlichthys eigenmanni. The sequence continues at coordinate 22,979 of JAODUK010017038.1, read as the reverse complement.
CAGTGTCCCATTTCATTTGCCGCCAGTCATGCAAGACTTCCTCATTGTCTCCTGGCATCTACCTGCACTAAATCAAAGACACTGTGAGGCGGCCGGCCATGACGGTGACTCATTTCATGATATTGTATAGTACAGAATTAAATGTAAAGCTAGTAATACTTACAACCCGCCTGGTGGCCACAGGTGGTAGTTCATCACGTGAATTGCATTCATGAAGATAAACTCCCCAATCCCTTACCCTTATTCCCTTCTTTTATGAACTGGATTATGGTAAAACTCTATCAGGTCTTTGGTTCGGCCTCCGCTAAGTGTGATACCAAGCTGTGATAGTTTCATTTGTTTAGGTGTTTGATACCATGTTTGATACCATTTAATTTTACCCCCCCCCACAATCCTCCACCACTATCAGTATTGATTTGCAATGTTGCACCGGACACATCTTAAAAAGACCAAGTCTGTCACTGTGGATGGTTTTAACTAAATTGTTGTCAAATCATTTCAACAAGAGCCCTGAAGCATAAAATCACGACACATACTGTAGGGGAAGCTTCAGCATGTACATGAAAGTCATTTACAGTTTAAAAATTAGATTTAGAAACTGTTTTAATGCCAAGCAGTGCTGCCTCAAGAGGGTCCTCGATACGGTTCTGTGTGGTTGCCTGGCTCGCACCAACACAGGGATAAAGCTGCACTTATTGATTGTGATTGTTACAGTAAATTGATGCTCCAGCTAATTTGATGTTTGAGATCGACTGTGCTGCTGCAGAGGAAAGAATCAGCCAGCACAAGCCTGTGCCTATTTCCTTTCCCTGTATGAAGTAAGGCACAACACTGAAAGCATTACATTCTCATCTGTATAATCCATAATAAAAAGGTTTGTTCCAGATTAGACACCACACACAGATACAGTACACTTGTAGCAAAATGTGTGTGTCTTCACCTGGGTGTTCACACCCGCATGCAGGGCTATAAATATTAATGTGACGCATATCAACCTTTAGGAATTAATTCTACATGATGAATGCAATACAACACACAAACTATACAAGTGGCACATTAAGTCCATTACAGAAAGTGCCAGATATTGCCCACAGGAGACTAATGGTTTTTTATCAAGAATACCTGGAGGGTTGAAGCCCTTCACCTCAGTACAGCACGGCTTCCATTAATGCAAGGCAGGCTCAGTTCAAGTGCACTTTTTACTAAATTCCCTTGCTTTAAAAGTAAAATCATTTACATTAACAACCGACACTTTCTGCGCTTACATTTTCAATTTTCAAGGCATCGTGAAGACTGCAGAACTAGACGCAATATAAGCCATTTTTATGTTTCTGTTACAGTCCTAATTGATATTGCTGTCATGATTTTTATTCTACTTCTAATACAATAGAGCTATGAAATTTCACCCATGTCCAAAATGGCGATCTTGTTTTAATGATATGAAAAATACGTTAATATTTCAGGATAGAAAATTGTCACAGTTCAAAGAGGAAATAATGGCCGGCTGTCCAGGCTGTAGTTCCTGTCACATCGCCTTGACGTAAGGCCGTTTTACTCTGTCCTTGTTAACAAGGAAACCCAACAGACCCACCATTGGCTGCTGAGTAAAGCGAGCATGTGTTTATTAGGCTCAGAAAATGTAATCCACAATGAACAAACTCCTATAGCTTTACAGCTGTAGGAGGAGCTATAGGAGGTATCTGTCAATTTAAACTCAAAACACATTGATAGCAGAGTGTGATGTGATAATATACCTTAAACGATAATAAATGTATAACAATAAACTACTGTGCATTATCCAGTGGTCATCCTAGTACTACTTCATTCATCTTCTTGCCCTGGGATTCATGGAACCCATCCAAATATTTTAACCACTGTCTGCTCCTAATATAAGTAATTAATATTTTGCTTTAATTTAGATATAAGCCTAGTAAGATGCGTGACGTCGGCATGCCTACATATGGCCTCCTAATTCAATACAGGGTTTTCTCATAATTGTCTGAACGAGTCTGGCTTTATCACAAGAATGTCAAGTATATTTGTCTCTTTAATGTTGCACGGTCTGTTGCTTTCTGTAACTTTGAAGTTGAAGAGGTAACTTTGCTAATTTGCGTCATGCGCTGCCAACAGGGGCATCTGTCTTCACCTGGCTGGTAACACAGATACAGAAACCAATGGAACCAGTTCCATACTAGAGAGACAAAACTGTGAAATCCTGTTGGACTTGGAATTATTCGGACATGCTGATGTCCAATTTATGGGGTTTATACTGCAGGTGTCAAGTAATCTTTATTCACAAACTTTGAGAACAAACTCAAATGGCTACCTATAGTAGACCCACATTTAACCCAGGAAATGCACCGCTATCCAAAAGGTTAAGTTCAGTTCACCAGTTCAAGCTACAGTACACATCTTTGGCTCTCTGGACTATTCTAGAACAACTGAGTTAACTATATTTAATTTGATTTATATTTGTCAACGTGAACATTAACTACCAGCCTTCTTCAAAATAATGTTTAATGTTTTTAACATTATACTTATACTATACATACAGTAGTACTCATTATACTATGCTTTTGTGCTAAACAGTATATGTATTTGTAGTTAAAGGCCCCATATAACTCCAACTTTGGATATAATATTCTCTGTTGGTGCTAAATATTTGATTTCAGGTGATTTTGCACTTTTTAGCATGCCACAATTAGATTGGCTATTTTACTGTGAATGGGTAAATGGAAGGATCTCTCAAAGACAATCAGTTACAGTCCAGATTCAAATCTGACTTACTTACAAAATAACCTCTCCCTTGCCATATAGGCCTGTTCCTCGGAAGCTCTGCCTTTATACTGGACACGCATTGCCAAGGCTGGTATAGTGTTGGTGGTGCAATGTACACCACTTTGTTTATGTTCTCATTTTACATAGGTCTGTGTAGAAACACCGATTAGTGTTTCACCACAGACACAGAACAGGCTACTTACTAACTGACCATGTGTACATAATAGCCAAATATGACAAAAAGCATACGTGTACATTTCCACATGGTTGGAGCCTGCATCCATCTGCAATAATTCAGATAATATTTTTATTTTAATATTTGGAAAAACTGGCAATTCACTCTGTCACTATTTTAATCAAGCCAGTTCTAAATTAAAATAATTTCAAATTCTAATAATTTTGTTTTAGTTTTGGGCTACCAATCAGCTTGTAACAGCAGGCATGACTGAAGTACCTTCATGCAATTTCTAAAATATGAATATGTGTCATCGTGTGGAAGTAAAACTGACTACATGTGCACCTGTTTCCTGCTGATTTAAGCAACTGGAGATTATTCCATTTAATTGTGACTCACAGGGCACTTTTCTTTCCAATGTGGACCCCCACCGGATAACGTCACAGTGTCATTATTTTCCACTTCTAATTAAGAAAGCATCACAATTACAGCTAATTGAATAAACCTTTAACCTGTCTTCACTCTGTAGTCAGAGTGACAATGTTTGGTAGCTATTTTGAACACATCGCAGCTTTGTTACAGGCAGCTGTGTTTTGATCTTTGTGTTCACAGAGCTGCTTTGTACTTCCTTTCAGCTCAAATGAGAACACGCTGTACAATGACGGTTTAATCAGAGGCAGCATTTCCCTCCAAGTGCTAGTTACCTGCAGATAAGTTGGAGTATTAGAGAATAGTACATTCTGAATTACCGCTTTATTATATCACTAAGAGCTTTAATAGCTATTGACAAAAACTGTGGCTCACTCTGTGTTCAGCATCCAATTACCAAACAAATTAGACTGCAACGGCAAAACCCCCCGTTGTTTGTTCTATTAAAAGAACAGATGATTATTATTGGGAAAATGTCTCAGGAATTGAGGGAAAGCCTCATTATCTATTTGGTTTATTTGTTTCTGGCCTGGTCCCATTATGTGAAACATGCATTGTGGATGAGCCGAGGCCTCTGGCTGTGTTTTCTGGTCTACAGAGCTGTGTCCTTTCTACTGGCTGTCACACAGCGCTTTTTGGCCTTCGTGCGCAACACAACTCCTCCCTATGCTGAACTTTCCCCCCCAAACTCACTAATTAGCCAGTGGTGAAGTCAGGCAGCTCTTAGGGGTCTAACATGTGCAGGGGTGTGGGCATGCTTGTGGAGTGTGCCAATTTAACTGCCCTAGCCTTTGTGTGCCATCACTTCCACTGTTAGTGTTAAGCTAATCCTTCCATAGGTGGCTGGGATGCCTGTTAAGTCATGGTCAGTAGGCCTAACTTGGAAATAATTAAAGAGGTTTCTTTGGCCACTTGAGAGTTACAAGTGGTACTTTTGCTGTGGGTGGTTCACATGGCCTGAATATAATGATGAGACCCTTTAAAAGCACACCCTTATACCAACTAACTGATGAAATGTGTCATTTATGAGAGCAGCTATAGCATTTAAATATTCAAACTATATTCATGTGAACTAATAATACTCCTTTTACAAACATTTGACTAAGTAAACCTCATTGACTTGTACAAGCAAGTCTGTGGTGTGACTTTACTCAACTTGTGTGGTGGAGTATAATGGATCTGTGTCAGTGGCTGGTATACCCTGCCTATAAACCTGGCTCCATCAGGTACTTTGTAATCTATCATCACGCTCCTACTATATTTGGAGCCTCCATCAGCAAGCATGGCATTGGTTAATCGTACTGTTTAATATATGGGCTATATTAGGAAGTGGGGTTCACAAAGGGTCTAGAAAGATTGCAGAATTTATGTGTTTTTGGGGAGTGTGGGCAGCAGGGTTAGTTGTGTTTCATATCAGAGGAATAATTCCTGCTTAGAGTGAGAGGAAGAAGAAACACATCTTGTGACATTTGCCTCTAGATGGTCATTATTACTATCTATTTTTCCCGACTTTAGGCATCGGTGCCTCTTTCTCAATGCTCATCTCGTAGAACGTAAGAATAACTGATTTTGATTGGTATTCCAGGCAGGATGGTCCTTACCGTCAAAATTGCATGTCTAAACAAAAACAAGAGCTATTGAAATTCTTATTCAGCCATGCCCTAGTTTATACTCATATACATTTATATTGTTTGGGGTGGGGTTTAGGGATAGGGACTTATCGTATAAGATATTATCTTATAAGTAAATGTGTGGCAGGCAAGTGCATTGTGGAATCTCTGGATGCAAAGAGACAGGCAATATAGATAATATGTCTGCCCAGTAATCAGCTGTTTGTTTGGGGTGCTGACGGGGGCTTCTGTGGGCTCACAAAGTAGAAGTTACATTAATACTGGTGCATTCCCAGAGATGGATTCATTTTAGCACAATCGTGGTGTTATGCAGCATTGGTCCACATCTAAAACCCTATGTGCATTGGTCCTAACACGTTATCACTGACATCGCTGTATGTCTTTTTACTTTTGTAAATTATTAGATTGAATACAAAATGTATCAGTATCAGGACTGAAAAAGCTGATCGTGCCATCCCTAGTTATAAATAGGGAGGAAGGAATGCATATATATTTCCCATTGTATTTCTGATATTACAAAATGGAATTTAACAGATTTAAATTGTACAAGTGCTCAAGTCATTCACCACATACAGTATGGTACGTTTGAGTTCAGGCAAGGGAATGATATGGAAAATGGCAGGTTCCAGTGTGAAGTCCCATGGCCCTTCCTTTCTGAAGTCTACAGTACATGAACAGAGGAAATGAGCAGATGGCTAAGAGGTCTCATTCTAACTTTCAGCAGCAACAGACAGCCCAGCCAGGCTCAGAGAGCCCTCCTGCATGTGGTTATAGGGTTCAAACAAGCCTCCCTCTGGTGCTTTGGCCATCATATCCTCAGTTCAGACCCATGCAGCCTGCAGCTCTCCAGGCCCTGAATCACAAGCCCCTCCGGACTTGTGCAATACACTGCCTGAGGGCTTCACAAACCATATTTTTTAGAAAGGCTTGTTTTAATTTATTTCATTTTTAAAGAAAGGCATTGTTTATTTTACTATTAATCAAAAGTGTTTTTTCTTGCTTGCTATTTAATTGACTTTTAGTTAATATAAGGTGTGTAATACCCTACTTAATCATACTCAGTGACACTCAAGAATGAGTTAAATAAATTATTCAAGCCGCCTTATTATTAAGTGGATTTTTAACCTTCAAGTATGACAAGAATGTCATCTTGTGATGTACAATTTCTACAAAGGTATTATGTAAAGACATTTGAGCTATAGGACCTAACTAAGGAAAGTTTGCAGATATTATGTTAAATTTGTGCCTGTTTGTACTGTACATTGAGATTCGATTTTTGAGTGTGTCATAAGAAATTGCATTAGTAATACATGATTAGTGTATTACATGTGAGTGCACTCACATGTGAGTATTACATGTGAGTGCATGGGTGCTGAACAATAGGTCAAATAAATCAATATCCTTGGCTAAAGTCAGAAATAGGACGTTAGGATAAGCTACATTTGTTTATATCAGGATGAAGTGGGCTGTGTACAGGTGCAGATGGATGAAAATGAACACCGACAAGCAGTAAACATGCAAGGAGAAGTGATATGACTATAAACCACACATGGTCCATGGACTGTATGCGTGGTGTAAGTATTGTCACGCATAGTCCGCGCGGACTGTCCGCGCACCTTTAACAGTGCAGACATGGGGGAGCAGGTTGCTCTAGTGGTCTGGGTGTTGGGCTCCCAGCCGGAAGGTCGTTGGTCCGAATCCTGGTGTTGACCTACCTGTAAGCATTCTTGAGCAAGATGCGTAACCCCCTAACTGCTCCCAGTGGTTGGTCACACCTTGCATGGCAGCGATCACCATTGGTGTGTGAATAGTGTAAAGCGCTTTGGATTAAAGCGCTATAAAATGCAGTCCATTTACATGCACGCATTGACTGAGCCTGTGCAACAGGCCGAAGCCCACTATATGTGTTCTAGGCATATAACATTTTTTATTTCCAGTGAATATCTTAGTTACATCAATATTGTTCACGGGAAACAATGTGTACAAATAAAAATCGTAGTTACAAATATCACAAATTTAAAAGCACTTTTTTTATACAGAAATAGCCGAAGCGTCCTCCTGTAGTATGATTGGAACAGCCTGAGCGCTCATCCACTTTGTGCGAGCCCATGCATTTGGTAGTATGCAGCAGTCTTAAGGGATGGTAAGCTATAAGCTTTTTATAAAATTCACCAATTATCTCCTCGCGGTCTGCTACCTTAACGATCTGTGTCATCCATTTCGGCCACTTGTACCCATGATCTAGTTAATTCGATCATGACTCACGGCTCAGTTCTTGTTCAGTTTTTGTCAAAAGGTGCGGTAAAGTGATTGCAATACCGCTCCCGCTGCTGCGATTCTCCGGCCAATCGGCTCTAATGTCCTCTCACTCGCGAACAAGATCCTGAGGTACTTGAACTCCTTCACTTGGGATAAGGACTCATTCCTTACCTGGAGTAGGCACTCAATACATTTCCTGCTGAGAACCATGGCCTCAGATTTAGCAGTGCTAATCCTCATCCCAGCCGCTTCACACTCGGCTGTGAACCGATCCAGTGAGTGCTGGAGGTCACCGACCGATGATGCCATCAGGACCACATCATCTGCAAAAAGCAGCGATGAAATCCCCAGGACATCGAACCGCAACCCCTTCCCACCACGACTATGCCTCGATATCCTGTCGATGAATATCACAAACAGGATTGGTGACAAAGCGCAGCCCGTGCGGAGACCAACCCCCACCTGAAACGAGTTTCACTTACTGCAGAGAATCCGTACACAGCTCTTGCTTTGAATTTACAGGGATTGGATTGCCCTTAAAAGGGACCCCCTCATCCTATACTCCCGCAGCACCTCCCACAGTATCTTCCAGGGGACCCGGTCATACGCCTTCTGCAGATCGACAAAACTCCTCCAGGATCATTGCGAGAGTAAAGAGCTGTCCCGTTGTTCCACAACCAGGATGGAAACTGCATTGTTCTTCTGTGTGCTGAAATAATTAGCTGGTACTTCTAAACAGCCCTGGCTCTGTAAATAGTAACATAGACAATGTGGTGCAGACCACTCACAACAATATTGTAGCCTTTGCAATGTGCTTCCAATGTGTGGGGCAGAGCTTCTAATGCAGCACCCAATAGAATAATAGAGTTCTCTTCTTTGCAGAAATCCTTATCATTTCCATTTTACAGCACAGGGTACTGCTGGATTTATTTCATCAGCTCCATGTCCTCGTCAGCATGACATAGGTCTGTACCTACTGTGTCGTTTGTAACAATGATGCAAGAGACACATTTTATTTTATTTACCACACACGTCATGCACACCTTAACTTCACATTTCAAGAAAGCTGCTGTCCGAGTTCCCTGGCGATAAGCAACACTTATTCCTGATCGGTTTAGAGGTTGTCGGCTTACGCTGACTGGAAATGCGTGGACTTGTAGTACCACAATAGTGATCAACCACTGTTGTTGCCATACAATGCAGCAGTACATGTGGAGTGCTTGACTGCATTTGCCAAGCAGATTATAAAATAGAAAGGCTTTCTCATCATGTCAGTAGGCAGAATCCTTATGTCTTCGATTATTACAGCAGTAAACCCAACACACCAACCAATAATTTACATGAAAAATATGTTGTTTTAACTTGTGGGTGTACTTCAGCTCTATTACATCATCATGAGTCAATCTAAGTGCAGCCTATGAGAACACTAAATCTGAAACATTCCAGTATTTTTATGCTTATTGGTGAAAAAGCATCATAGAGTTCCCATCAGCTCTCTCTCTTCTGATTGTGTACACCATCTCACGAATGCCGCCATATTAGCTGTGAAGAAAGAAAAGGCAGTGTTCCCTGAGACCCTCTTCTTGAGCGTGACGAACAGCAGCGATATCCAGCCCAGAGGACGGCTTTCTCGATCTTCCTGCTTTTCTTACGCCCATAAATCAGCTCAAGGTTCCTCTGTGATCCCATGTGGCAGGGCACAGGATTTATCACGCTCAGATAAAGGGCTGGTCCTCATCAACACTCACCATGGATTTACCAGGGCCAGGCCCATCGTGCATGTCCAAGCTTCACTGCACCATGACACGCTTTGTCTTTGACATCTGACCTTCCATATACAGTATTTTAATACAAATTACTATTCCCAGATTTATCTGATTTTGTCAATGCCTGAACCTGAGATATATGTCAACTGTGACAATTAAAAACCTAAGTTAATTGAGCTCATTAACAATGTTCATGCTAACATTTTATGTCTGTACATACAGTATGCTCACTATGTATTAGTATAGTATATTACAGTAAAAACAAAAAAAACGTTTCTGGAACTGAATAACTGGGGCTGTATTTAATAACAGTCTCATTCACAACAAATTCAAAGGTACTTTTGTGACAGAGAAACTCAAAACTCCACATGGTTCATCATGGACAATCTGTCAAGACACAGTTGTGTCTGTTCGTAACACTGTTGTGTCTGTGTCATCTAATCTACACAAATATCTGATTAGGTAGTCAATTCTGTTAAATAGTTATGCATGCCGATACAAATTACAGTATGCATTTAAACGCAAATGCTTTCACCTTGATAATCCTGTGCAAAGAAAATTTGATTCAGAAATCAACATTTAAATTTGATTTAAAAAAGCAGTTCAATTTATTTAACACTGCTTTCTTCCAATGATGGCAAAACATGTTTGTCATGGACATAGGTCATGGACAAATAGGTCATATATTTCAAGTTTAATTAAAAAATAAAAGCATCTGCAAAACAACTGCATCATGCCTTTGTAATGCACTCAAGCCTCTGTGTTTGGAAATAAACATTCCCATTTGAAGTATTATTGTTGTGCCCTCCTGAAAATGAATGATCATTTGCTACAGACCATCAACCATATGTTTCTATGGTCTCATCATGGTCTAATGTTCTGTTGGCTACTTGAAAATAAAACTCATCATTAGCTGATGCCCTGGGGCGTGCATGTCTGCCTATTTCTGCTTGTGAAACTTTAGCTTTTCTTGACCCTGCACACACACACACACTCTCTCTCTCTCTCTATAAACGTACACTGCCTCCAGGTACCTAAATAGATTGTTTCATATCTCTTGCAAATGTCAGTTTATGTTGTTGAGTGTTGAGCCATTTAGGCTGCATCCATAACCAGTTAAATACTAATGTGTGTGTGTGAAAACTGTGAATAACTCTACTGTTTGTTGTATTTATGCACTGTACTGTAATCACACATTAGCTGCCCAGCTTTGCTAAATTGAATTATACTTATAGAACTTGTGGTAGATTGTATTATATATCGCTGCGGAAACTACATTAATCTGTGGAGGGCAGTGAGCATTTCACATGGAATGCATGAGTGCTTATTTATTGGTTGTCTCTCCAGCTGGTTTGGTCAGCTAACACACTCCAGTTTACATCCTGCTGGTGTTGTCATGACAGTGGGGTGTTCTCAGAGTGCTGACTCAGGCTACAGGCTGCCTCACTGAGCTTCATCACCAGAGGGCTGAGAATGCCTGGATCTCATCATCAAAGAGGTTTGACCATCAGCAGAACAGCAGAGCAGAGGGGGCTCTATAGCTCTCACATGCGTCCATCTAAACCTGTTGAAAAGCTAGCTGCATCAACATGCTCATTTAAAGGTAAACAATACTAGGGAAAGTTAGCTCATATTTGTACTGAAAATCTATCCTAAAAAGAAACTGTCCCTGCAGTGCTCCTTGACATTGGATGCACATTGACATGGCTGGAATAGGTGTTGTTTGGTGTGGTCTGCACCACTTTGTTTGTGTTAACGCTTACAGAGCTAGGACTGATTCTTTTTCAGCGCACACAGAGTGGACAGCAAGCAGACCATATTCACTGAATATAACTTAATGGTGTGTTGCTTTTAAAGTCATGCTAGAAATATTGGGTGATCGTTTTGTTACAGAGCCTGTATGCTACTTCTTCTCTTAATTAACTTTAGTCTAATATCCTGTATCCTGTTCAGCTATTTTTATGTATTCTGAAATGAGAGAATTAAATTGGGCTTGTTTGACAGGGACAGCGCTGTCAAAACAAAATGCTCTCAATATCACTGATGAGATTTGCAGAAAACAGCTTTACCCATTGTGTTGTCAGGCTGCCATGTGACAACAGTCCAATGAAGGCACAAACAACCCTTTACAATGACCTCTGGCAAATGTGATTTAAAAGCATGTTTGATAAGAGAAAATTACACAAGAAACTCACACATGTGCTGCCCACATAAGTGAGGCTGGTTTAACAAAGTGACCTGTAAGACTGATAATCATCAAGTGGGAGAAAGGGGGAAAATAATTGAAAATCACATCAAGGTTATAAAACAAAGGAGAGTCAATACATGTGTTGCTGGTTGCAACAGTAACACTACATGTAAAAAAGAGCAGTGTGTGTGTGTGTGTGTGTAACTGTCAGGGTGGGGGCGGCAGGACTCAAAGGCACGACAGCGGGGCAGGCTTCAAAAAGATTTATTAACGAACTTAAACTCAACGTGAAAACAGACTAGAAACAATTGGTATGGACAGGCAACGAGACGAGAGCTTAAACCATAAACGACAATGAACCGACAAGGACGCGACAAAAGAGACTGGCTAAAATAGACAAACACAGGACAGGCCATTGGGGCACACATGGCAGGCAAGCACAGGACGGAACAGCCCATCAGAATACAGGGGCACCGACGGACTGGGGAAGTAAAAGTGCACCAAAACAAGGCAGAACCAAACTACAGACCTGACAGACAGACCTGGACAGATGGAACAGACCGCTACAGGACAAACATGGGTTGACGGTAGACAGATAAAATAACAGAATCAGACAGAAACAACAGAAGACAGGGCAACGGGGGCGGACCGTGACAGTAACTGTATAAATTCAAGTTGCTCACACCATCAAAAAGGCATGTACCCATTTGTCACATTTCTGTCATATGTCCTCATTTGTCATAAACACAAATATGTGTGTGTGTGTGTGTGCATGCTCTTCTGGCCAAACCTCTCCAGCTCGCCTGGGGATTAGATCCAGCATCCTCCTGGTCAGGAGATCCATTCTTCCACCTCCAGACACTCTGTGTCTCTTCCATGAAGCACCAAGCTATTTCTAGCTCTGTTAACTCCACTATGAGCGACTGTAAATGGGAATATATTGCCCTTGGGATGACAAGGGCATATAAAGGGGATAATGGGAAGTTGCAGGAAGACCTGACTCAGCAACCATAATCCATAATGACACTGACTCCAGGAATTAGGTCAAGAGCACCCACCTGCTAAACCCTTAATCAAAATCAAGACATTATGCCAAGCCATAATAAGCAGTATTTTCATATTCAAGTTTTTTTATTGACAATAGCTACACAATGGAATCCCCCCAATAATAATAAAGACATATTCTCTCCCCCAAACAGTAGATCTCCCAAAATACTCCTCAGGCAATTCTAAAACAGGTAACATACAATCCTTTAAATGTGAGGAAGATATACTTATACATATTCATGCATATTATTGCACTCCTGCAACCCAACCTGACAGGGGATCTAATTAAATTCTTATTCTTGAAAAACCTCTGACATTCAAGCAGTCTAAATCCTGGCCGTACCCTCTAAGCATGAGTAAATAATAGCATTGGCCTCATCAGAATAAGCCCATTAATGACAAATAAAAGTTCACAGCACAGCTAAGTATTCAGAGGGATATCCTACAAATATCACTAGGCTACTGCTAGTACTAATGCATACAGTATCATCAATAAAAAGTCCCCTATAATCAGTTAAATTGTCTGAAGGGACATGAATAGGATGTACTAGTCTAAAATGTAATTTAGCCAGAATGCATCTCTGTAAAATCTGCCCTGTCTTGTCACTCCCAGAAGCTAGACAATAAAGTTAGGGGATTTAAAAAAAAGTGCAACACCATACTTTTACCTTGTTCAACGGGCCACTAGAGAATCAATATGTGATTTCTCATCCTGGACACCCACCGGAAGTGATGGGTTTGAACGATATTGATCAATGAGACAGAGTGATAAAGAGAAGCAGCATTAGCTCTGCTGGCTCACGCTCACCACTGGAGAACACATCTTAGCCTACATCCAGTACATACTATTAGTTATTATTAGATAAATGTTGAGCTGATCACGATCCACCTGACAAAGATGGTAAAAGTATACTCATTTAAAAGGTTATACAACATTAATATAGCCAAAATGGCAGTTTTCTATGTAAAGATAGAGTGGAGTAATGGCATCCTGAGCAGATGCTCTGTAGTTAAGTGTGATGATGTACCATCCATCCCTTAGTTGTTTGTCTCGTTCAGTTTGTGTTTCGGTGTGTCCCTGATTCCCCAGTCACTAGCTGGGTTTATATGGACACTTTTTTGTCTTTATGAATGGAATATATCAGGTTACCTGTTTACATAGTATGTCATCTAATCGGGTCTGGTGTTGCTGAGTTGCAATTTATTGGAATAGATGTTAAACACAATTATAGCTCGATAATTTAAGGTGTCCTGCTAGCAAAAAGGCTAAAACCAGCTAGCATCTAGTTGTTGGCATGTAGGGAGAGTGAGGCTATTTGACTGGTGGAGTGATTTGGCCGACGGCTCCGGACGAAGTCACCGTACATCAGTCACATACCATTCACATTTGTGCGTGTCACAATTGTTTTGTCCAGACTTTGTGCAGTGATTGTGCAGAATAGTCTACAGTCTATCAGACAACAACAGTAGCGTAAGACAGGGCATGTGCAGAACGCACCAAGAAAGTAATTGTCTTAAACCGTTTACATTTGTTTGTTAGTACATGGTGTGCAATCGTGCCCGTTCGTTCTAATTTGAATAATACCGTAAACCTGGACCTTTGCCTCATCGTCTCCTTACTTACCTTTCTGCCCGAGTCTGACACCGAGCTCCTCTATTTGTTATCATAGCCAGAATGAACAGCGAGTGCATATTAGGTTGTGTGGCACACAACGTTTTGGTCTGACGTGTATTCTAGTGCGACGTGTAGTGGCAGGAAGGGTCATATATACATCCTTTAAATGGTAACAAACAATTAGATGCAAAAATATAATGATACAGAAGTCACAGAATTGTCGCTGGGATGTGCCAAGGACTTGTCAAGTGACTCCTATTATCTTAATCCAAGTGGTGGGCATTAAAGTGCAATGTCTGGTTTGCTTCACATACAGCAAATGCTATCTTGCAGTGCACACAAAGAAGCATATACTGAACTTGAATACAAAAGCATATTAATAAGCCCTGTAATGAGCATCTCCATACTGCTGCCACTACATAAATTATGGAAATCTACCAGCACAGTAATGTGCTGCGACTTATTAATTGAGATAGCGAATGGGTCAACAGAAATGAAACATGCGTATTTATCCATGACACTCTAGAGAGAGGCATTCAAGATAACAGCTCCTTTCCATCCCCATTCCAAATGTATGCTATCTATGTTGTTTTCAAGGGTGCTTTTAACAACTTTCTTTTACTTTTTTATAGGTCAGCCTGATGGGTACAATTGACAAAATATAAAGTGGAAAAGAAGGCTTGTTATTGCTGAGGTGAAATACACAGCTGTTTAAAAAGCACTCTCTTTTGGTCCCAGCTAAAATGTCTAACTTTACACGCACATGCATACAGACACACACAGTGGAAGAAGATGTTGTGGTGACACTTAGCAGGCCTTACAGTGCGTGTACTGTAATTAAAATCTTCAAACATGAAGATGCAGGGAAGGGTAAGTCATCTTGCTCATGTATGCGTAGCAGCCATGTTGGGACCATTCAGCCTCATCACTAACCTACTGTGTATCCTGCCACCCTAGAGCCCTTGATATAAAACATGTAGGAAATCAAATGTACATCTAACCTGCTGAGCCATTACAGTAGCGTGGTGTTACTTATGATAATAACCTTGAGTAGGCAGCACATATCCTGCCTAGAAGCTGCATTTAGATGTAAACATGTATCCTCATTTGACATGGCTCTGGAAAAGAAAAGGATTTGTACAACTTCACAATGAGCAGCAGCAATCATTTATTGGATTTGATGGGATTTATTGAGTAGGCTAATAAGACAAACTAATGCGGTAAGCAAAAGTTTCACATCTGTCTCTAGAATGCATAGACAATGCTTATAACATTTGTAACACCTTAATTGCTGCAGATTTTAGGAGACTTCATCAAAGCATTATTTTTCATTTATAGTATATGTGTATTCTTTTGGAGTGAGCCAGCAGTTTACATTAAATGCAACAGTGGAAAACAACCTCTATCTCTCAGATAATCTGGGCTGGGGCTGCTCGCATGGTCCCAATGGTGAGTCTGAGCATGGCTGATATGTAAAAAGTTAGTTAAGCAGGAAACCTGACTAAAAACTACAAAGTCATTTAAAGATTTTAAACTAATCTCATTGCATAATACTCTTACAT
This sequence comes from Typhlichthys eigenmanni, assembly GCA_027564635.1. NCBI lineage: Eukaryota > Metazoa > Chordata > Actinopteri > Percopsiformes > Amblyopsidae > Typhlichthys > Typhlichthys eigenmanni. The sequence continues at coordinate 7,529 of JAODUK010017038.1, read as the reverse complement.
TAAAGGAATACAACACATAATGTGGGGTAGTGCTAAATAAACCACTTCCTTTCAAGTTACTTGGAGCATACACACCTCCCTGTGTGGTCTTTGTATTTCCTTGTAAATATTTAAGTGCAAGGTGATCGCTAGTCTTTGAAAGTACTACAGAACAGGGGAATAAAATAAAACAGAAGAATCAAATAGTGGGCTATTGTAATGAAAAGAAATGTAAATAAATAAAATACTTCACATATTACTACTGTGCCTCTCATACAAAGACATGTCTGGTCCTACATGATAGCTCAGAACAGCACTGATGCTACAATACCAGGATGTTTACATTCCAATGGCCATGATCACGCTGATGGTTCAGAAAGATACAGTGCATGCCAATCAGGCAGTTTCCCAGGTGGGTTTCAAACCCTCTGCTTTCCTACCCTGCTCATAGGGAGACAGCTCCTTCCACACCGCTCCTTATCCCTGGAGACGTGACGTGATGAAACACACCCAACACTCTTACTCTAGACCAGGGCTATTCAATTCCAGCCCTGGAAAGACGCTGCCCTAGCCTCACCAGAGCATCAGTTTAATTTCGCCGTGAGAATTAGTCTGGAAAGCCTCGGAATCATTTTGAATGTGTCCGAGTAGCAACTGAACTTTCCAATCAGCGTCGTGTTTATAGATATACGGGCGTGGCTTTCCAATCAGCATCGTGTTTATAGCTATCCAGGCGTAGTTTAGGTGTGCTGACCATGGTGCCGACAGCGAAAACGACCAGATGGTTCACCCAATCAATTGCCAAGTATTTTTTTGTTTCAATGTACGGCTCCCCAGATGGACTTGTGACAACAATTCCTCTGGCATGTCAGGTTACCGCTGCCCTGCATGTTTTAGATGTATCCCTGCTCCAACACACCTGATTCTAATGACTGGGTTGTTATCAGGCTTCTAACGACCCATTCATTAGAATCAGGTGCTAACCTAGCCACACACGTCCATACATAGAATGTTACTAATTCCAAAACTCAAGAAATACTCTTAGTTACAGATTTACTGTATGCTCATAACTAAAATAACCCTTTATTTATTAATTTGGTTTGTTCTCTGTCAAGCCATTAAATGCATTAAAGGTACATTTCATTATTGTGACACCAACATTACAACAATGGCTAGCATGTTCTCAGATACATTAGACACCTCGTTAGGCACAAACAGCTGCAGGTCTTCTGAGTCACGGGACACTGCTGGGACTAATTCACACATTTATAATCATAAACAAGGACCCCAGGTAAAGCTATACTGTACATATTGGTATTTAGTCACACATGTTGATATTTTATCATGCTGGAAACTAGGTCGAGACAGTGCACAAACCTGTCCCCTACATTATATAACAGCTGACCCTGTTTTAGCCTATGCTATATTAAGTGCCAAAATAAAAGGCAGACTTGGGGAGTAACGGAATACATGGAACAGCGTTACATAATCAGGATACAAAAAAAAAATGTTGTAATGTGTCTGTAATGTCAGGAGAGATTTACGGCAGGTGCTGCTTCTTCAGATCCTAGTGTCTGTCAATTTCTACTGTGCATTATGTACAATACATGAGGGCTTGATAGCATAGTGGGTAGGATGTTTGACTCATCAATCTCCGACATGTCCAATATACCTGCAAGCATGCTCTGAGCAAGATTTCTAAATAGTTGCTTTATATCAATGCATACAGTACCTTTAGCTGCTAAAAAAGAACCCACTGTGACACCATTGTAATGGTTCAAAAAGCCACGCCCATCTGGTCCTGCGGCAGCTACTCAGTCAATATCTGCACAGCTCACACCGACTGTTTGAATATCTCCTTTGTTGTGAGGTTTGAGCGTGAATTGATGAGTCCTCACAACACGGCAGTCCTCCTAGCTATATGCCCTGCCACTGGATGCAAACCTCCCTTGTGGAATAACAACCTTTCATGAATCTGTATAGGAAAAATGTTTTGTATCGAGATTGACATTCGGGTATATCTGAAGATTTATCATGGATTCTGTACGGGGGCCGCTTGGGCCACACCTATTGTAAACATGAACATTTCCCTGGAAATGGAACCAGTGGTTCGGCCTTGAACGAACAGTGCTTTCAAATATTTGCCTCAAAGAGATGTTGTATTTGTCATGGTGGGGCCCAACGCGCTGTGGGGAACGCCACATCAAGGCTCCTGTCTAGCTGGGAGAGGCACAGCAGGGAAAGATGAATAAATCAATCAGCTGTCATGAACATCATTCGGACACACACACGTTTACACACACGCACACACACACACACACACACACGCAGCTCAAGTCAACGTGTTGGCACACAAACATTTAGCTCAGGAGGCGCAGACAGGGAAAGAGGCTTGGTAGGTGTGGCATCACAGAGCTAGTTCAGATTGTTGTTTCTTGCAGATTAACAGCATGCAACTCACTCAAAACATTTTCTGACTGACTGCCGTCATCTGAGGTTATTCATTTACTTAAATCTAGAAATATATTCATGACACAAAAAAGGCAAACTGAAATGAGTAAACAAAGCACTGCATGAGTGTTGCACCAGAATTATGGATACAGACTTGTGACAATGTTAACAGCCAATGAATATCTACAGTATCAGACGTTCAGCACAGAGTTTCTTATGTGATGTAGTGATAATGGACGAAAGAAGCTGAGACTACACCACCTCCTCCTGTGTAAGTAAATATGGCAGGAACGAACTGCTTTATAAAACCCCTGGAGAAAAACAGGCGTTATTCAACTCATTAGACCGTTATCAGGTTAAAGATGGAGCTATGCTGCAAATGTGCAGAGGTCGGCAAATAGCACAATACACAAAATGATCAAAGAAGCTTCAGTTGTCCGTTGTGAAGCCATAGAAAGTTTTATTATCTTGAGATATTGCATGCATTTAAGTTTATGATATTTCAAGTGTGTAGACACATTTTGAGCTGTAACCTGAAGCACTGCTAGAAGCTTAGTTGTTATTTAGGCCTCTATAGACTGAGGTAAGACTGAATCTTCTGTTGGAGTTTTATAGAGATATTGATATATGGTTTATAGGTTACACATCTGTTTGTCCTCACACGGATATTGGCAGTCAAATACACACTAACATTTTCAGCTTGCAACTCTTTACACTCCCATTTTCTCTTTAGTTGAAAAAGGAAAGTCCAGTTGTGTTACAGTAACTAAAGCTAATGGCTCCTGAAGGAACAATTTGTAGTGGTATTGCTGTGACCTGGAGTAGTTTGCAGAATGTGAGCTACTTTAGGCAGTAAGTCCATATAATAATGTTTTCCACCACATGCAAAGGCCAGCTGTGTTTGCACCGCACACAGTGCACATCTTACATATTTAATTGCACTCAGGTTTTCCAATTTGGGGGCTTGAAGTGGAAAAAGCCAATAGAATTAATTTTCCTTCGAGAAAGTCAACCATGTATCCTGTATTCTCAATAAATAGGTTGTGTGATCAAAGTGTGTGTGTGTGTGTGTGTGTGTGTGTGTGTGTGCATACATATGCGCGTGTGCAGAAGACTTGGTAGATTTCGGATATGCACTGCATATTTCTGTCTCGTTTCAGAAAGGATCATTTGCATCCTTCAGAGAGGCTAAAAAGGATGGACATTTATTTTGCACTACTTTACAATCAATTGTAAACATGAGCTTGAATCCCAGTGTCAGGTTTGATCGGACTTGAAGGCCTATAAACTTCACAGGTGAGTGGTTCTCAAAGTGGAGTTCAGATCTTGGAAAGTGCCGAGGGGTCCCAACATTTTTTTGGGGTTGCCAGATATATTTTAATATTACGCAATAAATGTTAAATTAGATTTTCATTAATATAATGCACATACCAGAAGGGGGTCATTTCACATTAAAATCCAAATCAAACATCCATCAAATGCAAAGTTTCACACCTCAACAAAGCTGGTTCATCTACCAATAAGCTCTACTACAGCACTGCAAGTGCCCATGTTTTAAGTGATCATTTGTGACACAAAACCTCTTTAGTCAATTTTCTTCTGCAATGGCTGCTGGTGACTTTCGCTAACAGCCGCAACATCCTAAAAATAGCCTGGTTTCCTGCAAACATTTATTCAGCATATGTGTGAATAATCTGTGAGAGCGCCCTTGGCGATAGTCAGAGATATAGACACAATTATACAGTAATAAATTGAATCTCAGGCCAACAGAAATATAATCTGAGCAGGCCAGAAAATTGTATGCTGTCGGTGTGATTATAGACACTTTGGACCAGGCGCCTCCGTTAGCGGTTTAACATCAGAGCTTGAGCAGTTGACAATAAATAGATTGCTTTAGATCATGGGTTTGATTGTGGTGTTATGTGCCTGTGTCCAAAACATCCTATTTGTTTTTTTATCCTCCCATTTGTTTATGATCAGTAGGAAATAGCTCGCTTCAGCATTTTGTTTGAGATGAATGCAAATGTGAGGCACAGGATATTCAAATGGAAATGTGAGACATTCTCAGTGGTATATTATGACTGGAATTTAGATTTGAGAAATGTTACTTGAGAAAAATTATTTTGCAAACCCCACAACCTGTAGCAGCAATGGCATACTAATCAGAGTGTTGTACTGCCATTGAATCCGTACCACCTTGTAAGGGTCCAGATATTCAACAAATGTTCCTACAATATTCATGCATAATTGAGAGGTGTCAGGCAAGCACACAATTGCATAGTGTGTGGGTTGGTGCGTATTTTGTATTTCAGGAGACATGGTCGTGACAACAGGGTCTGATGGCAGAACAGATGTGTTATTTCTGTACATCTAGAAAGCTGTTATGCTGCCTATATTGTGGCCTGGTTTTCCTCCTGCAGGAAGGACTGCCATACTTGCCGTGTCGGGCAGGCGCTGCCCTTCCCACGCGCGCCTCGAGCACTAAATACTCTACGCCACCTGGAATTTGTGCCCTAGCGATATTCCCCAAAACGAAAGGTGGCACTGTATACAAAAATATTTAGGAACTTGAAGTGTTGCAAACTCTTGCCTTTTCTATTGTTTTGAGAATGTGTAGTCTACAACTCTGTTACAGTTTATTACTTCCCAAGGAACACTAGATGTTTGGTGTTGCTTTCACGGAGAAAGAGCCAGCACATATAGCCTATTATGTCGGTTCGCCCGCCCGCTGAAGAAAAGCGTAGTTTGGAGTGTACCCTACATAGATAGCCTATGTACATGATAATTATATTGTTGCTTGCTGTTCACCATTTATAAATAAAACGTTAGTCTACTAAATAACCATTTCTCTTGTCTTGTATTGTCAAATCAGACTGGATATTATAGTAGGACAATTAGGCTATTACATGATTTTAATAAACCTCTACTACCGTAGCCTAGGCTGCTCTAGAGAAGTACACATAATAGCCAGAGACGTGACATGACGTCAATTTTAGAACGACATGTTTCCAGTCATCTATGTTTTCTGTTTTAATTCTGCTTCCACAATTACGCTAAGAATGCGTAAGGCAATGCATAGGTTATTCTTAAAATCTACCAGCCTCTAAGAGAAGTGCACAGACGTGAAGTGACATTTGAACGGGAGGTTTCCGACCTTCACACAGCAACAGAAATGGGCTATTTTGTTTAATTCTGTCGTATTTAACTGTTAAGCATGGCAACTAGCATAGCAGCTAGGCAATGCCTATTCTAAAAATCTGCAATCGTTGCTCTGTCCCGATCGCTTCCGATCTAATCTTTCCGGCCATTCTGCAGGCCATCTGCATTATATTATGTGAAGACACATCGCGGCCCGCTGGACGCGCAAGTTACAAAAAATCGGAGGTGGGCATAATTTTTGTAATTTTTTTGTCATTTTTGGCGGGCGCCACACACGCCGTCGCAACTCCGTCAAGTATAAACTAGGCTTCAGTCTGTATGCTGCAGGAGGATAGAAAACACCTACTGTTTGTTCTTTGTTCTGGATACATTATACTATTTATCAGTTATCACCTCACTTAATTTTGTGAACTGTATATTGTAGATATTTGTGGTATGTAATATACATAATATACATAATGGTGCTTTGTTGTGCCTAAATGCTTTTGACTGTAAATTATACTGTACTGAGTATGTAACCTGCATGGCAGATCAAGGTCTTTTGTACTTATCCGACTATATTTAAGTAATACAACAGTTAAACAAAAGACAATTCTGATAAACTGCTCATCTGTATTGTGGCATGTTTTCAGTTTCACTGATTCAGTCTGTTTCACTCTGTTTCTTCATTATTAAGCCCTGTCAGCTCCAGCACAGTGTGTTCCTTGGAGGACTTAATGAGGAGCAAGGTAAATAGCTGTTTAATTCCAGCCACCTTGAATGAGAACACTATAACAGGACAAGGCCAGGTACTATAGAGGCCATGTCAGCCTGCGGCCAGACCTTGGCTCAATAGTCCTGGGCTTCTAAAGCTCCCATGGAGACCTTGTGTGCCAAGGAGTCCAGTTAGTGTGGGCTGTGTTGACAACAGCCAAATGACATACTTGGAATAATAAGGGGAAACGGATGCCAGGTAATGTTTTGTCTCCAGTCTAAACTATTTATTAATTATGATTATTATGCTGATGTTGATTGATCATTTGGCTTCATATGCTGTATATTTCTCTATGGTGTTACCTTGAAGTGAATAAACTCTGCACATCCAGACCTAGATAACAGCTATAGACTGTACTCCCCTGCAAAATAAATCCGTTAGTCACGTACGTCATTCTACCGGTCCTGTGACGTGAACAAAGCCTACATTGTGGGCACAAAGGGCTGCGTGCGATATTACACTGTATATTGTGAGGTGGGAACAGAATGGCAATCAATAAGCTGTGTGGACAACGCCACTGCCGAAATCTAGATTTCCCAGAGTGCTTGGTGTCATGTGGCGAACGGGACAGTCAAAAGACCAAAGATGCACTACAAACAATCAAAATGTTAATTTATAAAAAGTATATTTGTCTAATTTCTAGTAAAAATATCTAACTACACTTAATTTAAGACACAATTACCTAACAAGAGCTCTTCTATCCAGATATAATGTCTTATTTCAAGAAATCTTACTAGCAATTTTTCACTTGTTCCATTGGCAGATTTATTTACTTATTATGAGCAAATATGACCTTGTATTCATACTTTTTTTACTTATTTTTAAGGAGCCATTTTTTGCAGGGTGTTCAGTGTCCTTGTGTTTAAAGTTGTCTTTCCTCACAGCAATTAAATTTACTCACCAACATATACAAGCACAGTTGTGCACCAATGTTGCAAAGCCACATTTTACACACACACATCTGTTTGGTTTAATAGGCATCAGTCACACAGAGGCTCAATTAGAATTCATTAATTAGGATTATTCAGGTATCTTATTTGGAATGGCTCTTGCTGTTGGGCAAAATAAATATAAAAGGGCAAATCAACAACCAGTGGCACTTTAATATGAATATCAATCAATCAATCAATCAATCTTTATTTATATAGCACTTTTCATACAAATTCATGTAACACAAAGTGCTTCA